>JAOEGS010004650.1:37592-50226 GCA_025447755.1 Corythornis vintsioides | reverse complement strand
ACTTTTCCAAGCAGTTCCCTGAGAAGGCCAAGGTTGGCCTTTCTGAAGTCCAGGGTAGCAATCCTGCTTATGGCCCTGTGCCTATTGCCTGTAATTTTAAACTCCACCAAACTCAATCTTCTATTTTTTTGAGCAGCAGCTAAAAGAGGGAAGTTGGGTTATGCTTATATATGTATTTATTCTCAGTTGCTTCCACCTCAGATCCTGCTGCTAAACAGCTGCTTGGAGGCCTGCTTGTCCCTTCAGGCTTTACTGATCTCCCACATGAATAATGTCCCTCTTCACCTCTTCAGCAGCTGGCTCCCAGCCGACATGCAGGCAGGATGCTGACAGCTATTGGGAAAACATTTGATGTGCAGGCAGCTGCCAGAAAGCAAAAGTCACTGAGCAGACCAGGGTGGGGAGCATCTCAGAGACTAAACTACTGCCTGGCCCTTTTTATATTTACAGTAATTCTTTCCAATAAGAAATGTGCTGCCAGGGCCTAGAGCACTCATTAATTAGTTAATCCCAGTCTGAATGCAAGAATGATTGAAGTCTGTTATAGATTGTTTCAGTCTTAATCAGATTTTTTTTTTTTCTTTCCAATCCTGCCTTAATTCATCTCCTTTCTACATGAGTTTTTGCTAAGCCTTTTTCCAGGGAATGGCAAATAGAGAAGTGAAGGGCCAAGTCCTGCTGTACTTGCACTATACTGGTCAAGGTGGATCTTCATTAATAACCTCATATTGAGACAGAATGAAGCCTCAACAAGCTTGTGGGTGGCAGCAGGTTGGAGGGTAGGGAGCAATAAATATGCCAGAGGGCAAGAGCTGCCATTCAGAGGGAACTCAACAACTGGCGAAATGGGGAAATATTCTGTGATGTGGGAATGTATTTGGATCACTTTCTCTAAAAGCTTTGGGTTGAAAACATTTTGAAGGCAACCTGCTGTTAGCAGGTGTGGTTGTTACTACTTTGAGGAGTTGTCCAGGCCCATGTGCTTTTCCTTCATAAGACTAATCAGTTGATAAGTAAAATATATGACAGACTTAGGTTACTCCCACAGTATAGTTCAGAGAATGTGTGACATGCTATTTTATTGTTCATTGACCCCTGGTCTTCAGTTGAGAAGCAAATCAGTGCATCTTCCAGGTTTTGGACTCAATGATCTTAAAGATCTTTTCCAGCCAAAATCTTTCTATGATACTACTGGTTCTACTGCAACCATGATTCCTGGTTCCTGCTACTTTTGCTATACTAATCTCCTACAGACCCCATCTCTCCAACTCTACAACTGTATTACAGTGTACTGAAAGACCCCGTGCTCCTCAACTCCAAATAGGTGAGGAAAGGTCATTCTTTATTCTGTTTTTCTCTCTTATTTCTCTAAAACTAGATTTGCATTAACTTATCCATATAAGTAGTCACGTTCATTCTTTCATTGAATAAATTCATAGGGTTTACTTCTTTCTGTGGAAAATTTGGCATGAGGTTTTGACTGAAATTAGATTTTTTTTCTTAGTAAATTTCCCATTTTACTATAACATCCAATACAAGATTAAATCTAGTATTATGATGGGTGAAAATGTCATAGATCTCATGTTAGTTTTCAGTAAAATGATAACAAATCTATTCACCGAAGTAAAGCATAAGAAGAATTTGTTCCTATTTGTAAATGCTACTTTCTGTTACCTCTTCAGACACCCAAGGCAATGCATAGTTGGAGGGATTATTGCACTTCTCAGTTAGTTGTAGCCTCTTACAGCTTGGACTTGTGCCTCGGAAGCTTGCCTGAAGGCTCCATTAATTGAATTGCCAGTAATGCAAAGCTTGTTGTATCTTATTGCTTAATTGTGCACTTTTCTTCTTCCCATGTTGTGCCAATCAGATAGGAAAGGCTTTGGAAGAGAGTTTAGTCAAAATGTGTTGATCACTGGGAAGTGTCAGAAAAACGAATAAAGGCACCTTGAATAATGGAGGGTAGGTAGAACTTGAAGTGAGGATGTGCATCTTCAGTGTCCTGGGAAGATCTTTTTCTATTAACATGGACAGTAAAGTGTCTTTTAAGACTATCAGTCTTTAAGAAAGAGAGCAGGAGAGCCCATCCTTCTCCCCACAGCACTGGCAAAAAGCTTTCTAAACCCATCGTGGTGCTGAAGTACAAAGCAGGTCTGCCCTTTGGGTGCAGGTGATTTATTTACAGTGGAAGGGATCATTAAAAGGTATTTTTACATAGTCTATTCTTCTGTGTTCTTTCTTTATGCCCATGAAGCTATTTGTGCTTCAGTGAGACAAGATGAAGGACCAGGAAGCAAGCCAGAGTTAAGGCTACATCCAGAAATAGGAAACCTCCTTAAGGCATGAAAGCTCCCAGCAGGACTTGCTGTCATCATCTTCCCTAGCCCAGAGCATCCTGGAGACCTGCTTTCTGGAAATAAATGTTATTGATGATCTTTTCAGAGCTGATCCTCTTCTCATAATTAGAGAAGCTAGACACATGGTCACCAGAACAGCTACTGCTGCTCCTACGATGTTTACCTTCCATATTTTACATCAGGAACCTCTTAAATTGTTTTATATTCCTTAATTTCTGACAAAACTATTTCTAAGACAGCTAATGCTGTGACAGATTTAAGGGTAAATACATTCTATAGTCATACCTCTTCCTATTAAATATTTTGGATCCAGGCTTTATACTTAGATTTGTCTCAGAAGTACAGTTTTACTGCTAAGAAAGAAAAAGATTCCTAAAATGCATTGGAACAAGTTGAAAAAGAATTATTTAAATGCAATTAAGAATCTTGCACCACAGTATCAGAGTCCAGGCTCAGGACTGGCAGCACTAGCAGCTTCCCAGCCAAACACTCATCATCACCCAGGGGTGTTTGACTCTGGTAATCACTGTCCTATCTCAATTGCCAAGAGGAGAGGTAGCCTGGGCAGCTGCCCTGTGTCTTGGCTAGCATCTGGGACAAGGAGGCAGCTACTGCAAAGGGAGAAAAGCCACAGGGAGCTGTGGGGGGCTGCTTCCCTCTGTGGGTGGCTGGTACAGTCATGCACCATGCAGAACCCTTAAAGGCTCATGCCATGTGTGGCAGAGGCCATTGCCTGTGGCAACATGAGCTGAAAGGAAAGCACTTTCCCATTCCAGAGGGAAATAAAATCTCATCACCTATTTAATCTGAAATGAAATTTTTTCAGTCTCCTGGATTATTTCTTCTGTTAAACAAAGGATTCTTGTATCTCTACACCACTCTAGGAATGTGCTTCATGCATTTTAGCATCCTTTATTTTGCCAGGCAGTGCTAGGAGCCAAAATCTAAATAAAAACTGAGATTCTGGGATCAGAGAAAGGGCTTCTGTAAAAGGGTTGTGGCCAAAGATGGGGTCCAGTTTTCTCCTGGAAGCTTCATTCATCTGTCTAGCATGCTAAAGGAGATTCACAACCTCAGACAGGTAGGTGTGTGCTGCATAGCCCAGAAAAGACACCGTGCCAACATGCAGAGCACAGCTTATTAATGACACATTTTAAATCTGTGGTTTACATTTAGTTCCATTTACCTATCCCATCTCCTTATCCAGTTAGTGTTTGAATGGTCTCTCCTGTATTCTTTCAGTGACAAAACCCTTTCCTATGGCCTGTCTTCAGCAGGAGTCTAGTTACAGTTTTATTCAAGACTGCTCATGGTCATCTAAACGCTGGCTGAACAGATCTAGTGGAGAGGAAAGTATGTGCTCTTCCCATACCTGCACTAGTCTTGTCAGACTCATGTGCTCAGGACCTTGGCAGAGTAGGTGCTACTGAGTTCAGCTCACCTGAAGGTTTTAGTAATGGAGTTTCAAATGTGGGACTTCTGCCTAACCTGTCCTTCTGCCAAGGATTTCAGCTTTTTGTCCTAGGACTTGTTATCAGGTTGGATTGAACTAGCAAAGAAAACAGTTATGTTACTACCTATTCTAAATCCAGGGCTTGTTACGTCAGTTTAAGCTTTACACTCTGAGAGTGGATGGTAGCTTGCAAAATTAATCTTCTACCAAAAAAAAAAAAAAAAAAAAAAGCAGAATCCTCATGTGAAGCAACTAAGCTCTTTTTCCCCAGATCACTGGTATCCCCGGTTATTCAGCTTTCATGCCACCACTCCTACCACTACCATTCATTTCTCTTCTACTGCCTGCTATCTCCTTCCTACCCCCTCTTCTCACATTTTGCCATTGGTCTATTTGTCCCATTACAGACGACTTGCAGACTCTGTGGCTCTCCAGAAGATGTTTATTTGCAGCTAGTCCCAGGCCCTGCACTCCTCTGCCCTGTTCACAGTATCCATGGGAACATCCTCATTGTCTCATGGCTCAAAATAGGGATTCAGTGTCCACCTTTGCTTTAGATATTCACTCCTCATCTGCTGTGTGAGAGAGTGCCCTGCCTTCCTACATGATGCAGTGCTTGAGAATAGGCTTTTCTACATTAATTCTGTATTCTTGTGTCCATCTCCTAAGTCGAGAAACTCTTCCTTTGCCAGGATCTGAAAAGACAAGTGCTTCTTTCTAAGCCTTTGGCTGCCACTGAAGGCAGTTTCCCAGCCACTGTGTGTCTTCCCTGCTAGCTGGCCATGACTATTTGCATGCTTCCTCCCCACTATAGCACCATGTCTTGGGGAAGATATTCAAGGACAAATAATGCTGCTTCTTCTCGGGAGATGGGAGCAATGGTGTGAAATATTACCATGAAATCCCAGTAAGTGCTGCTCCACCAGTCTTTCCCAAGATCTAGCTGTAACAAGAACCGTTTTCTTCTTCATATGATCAGAAAGCTGGATGAAGGAGGGACACACCTGAAGCTCCTACCCCTCCAGGCACCAATCCTGTTTATCAATTCAGTGCAGATGTCAAGTCCTTCTCCTAGGAAGCTGATTAATCCTTCCTGAGGACCTCTGACCACCTCTGGAGTGCTTTCTACATGCAAGTCCAGCAGAACGGAGCAGCTCAAGCTTTCCAAAATTTGTATTCACTTGCTGTTTCTCAGCAGGAGGTCACTGTTTGCCTCACCCCCACTGACACCAGGGAGCTCCATAAATCAGCTACACAGTGATAGTGCAGCCCTCCCAATACTCATTATGCATCTTGCTGCTGGAGAAAAGCACCACCTTTGGTGCCAAGTACATTAGGGAACATGCCTGGGTTTAAAAGTACTCCATGGGAGGGAATCACAACATTTCCAAAGCTTGGCCTCTTGCATCACAAAAGCAGAGCATGCTCTCCACCATGTCTCGGGTGATAACAAAAGCACAAAGCCAACAAACAAAATGAATAGCTTTAAAACAACAAAAGCTGCACTGGGTTTTATATACAGTGTTTGTTGCCACAGTCTGGCCCAGAGTCACCATCTCAGATTTCCCTGCCAGAATGATGGAAATATAAATAGGGGCTATAAATCCAAAGTATTTCCAGCTCATACATCCAATGGATAGAAATTATAGTCTCTTAGAAAGGAAAATGTTCGAGGGTAATGAGGTAATGGGACCTGGTTACAGAGCTCATTTCCCTGAAAAAAATTTAATGCAGCATAGAATTTTTTCCAATGTCCTTGATACAACCTCTGCTAAAGTATAAATAATCCCCTGTTTCAGTGGAAAAGCCCCTTTCATGCTTTTGAGAATGAACTGCTGAGCTTCATTTTGCGTATAGTTTCTTTCCAGTTGCTGTTTCCAGAGGTTCCTGAACACCTCTGAAGACACACCGTCAACAAGGAATGAAATTTGGCTGTTTGAAAGCAGATCTGCTGCCTGTTGGCTTACCTAGAAAGGGCCTTGCTCCTCTGTGCATTTGCTGAGAGCTGCTGCTGTTGAACCATAGGAGCCCAGCTCCAGTCTTGCTAAATGATAGTCTGGAAGTCCACACCATGAGTCACAGAACTGGATGAGGGGCTCTGCTCATTTGATTAATTACATTACCATGTCTGCCCTTTACTTGTTGACTCATAGCCATAGGAGCCTGGGATGTGCTGCATATGTAGTAAACAGATTAAAGGGGGAATGTATGTCAACATACGGATGTGTACCATAGCTTTTTGAAATCCCTCATGATATTCCCACCCACTGGGCATTGCTTCAATATCGAGTTCAATCATCAGGAAACAAACTTGCTCCCTCATCTGCCTCGCACATTGCAACAAGCTTGCCAAATATGGCCAAGCTTTTAGAAAGAAAAGACAATCCCCCCCACCAGTGAATTTATGACCCTTGGCTCCACTTGTGGCTTGTTCCTGTGCATGCCTGAGTGACATGGAAACTGCAGCAAATCTCTTTGGCCTGTTTCTATGCTCTCACACTTGCAGCTATGTTGGATTTTTCCCTTTTTAAATGACTAGAGGGTCTTTTTTGTTCATTGCTTTCTAACGCAAGCAACCCATGAGGAGAGGCACAAAGGGTGGAGAAGAAACAAGGGGAGGCTACAAGTGTTGCCTAGTGTTTTGAAAGTAAAACCTCACTCCATCTCTTCCAGGTCCTTCAAGCCTGACTTTGTTCTGATCCGGCAGCACGCCTACAGCATGGCGCTGGGAGAGGACTTCCGCGGTCTCATCATCGGCCTCCAGTATGGTGGCATCCACACTGTCAACTCCCTCTACTCCATCTACAACTTCTGCAGCAAGCCATGGGTGGTAAGTGACGATCCAGGTCTACTGCATGACAACACTGCAAGGTAGATGTGTGGTAGCAATAAAGCACACAACTCTGTTTCCAGGCTATTTCATAGGAATTTGTCTCTTTAGGTTAAAAATCACCATTTAAATAAACTTAATCCATCTGGAAATCCTTGGGGAAAAAAAAAAACCCTATCTGCAATGCTCCTTTATCAACCTCTAGTAATATCAAGCTGTTAATTCCTCACACTGAGTAGGATATTTCACCTGTCCCAGACTCTAAAATGTCACAAACAGCCAACAGTAAAGTAACACAAAGATTTCTTGAAAGATAGCATAGATGAATAGATCAATAACAGCAGATCAATAGTAGCATCTGACCTAACCAAAACACAGTAAAACTACCTTGAAAGAAATATTCTCTGTTCTAGAGAATATCTGAATGGAACTATTTCTAGTATTAGATGTACACTTGTGCTAGCCAGGTGCCCCATGCTGACTAAGATTATCCATTCCTTGCAGAAGTGCAACCTGCACTTGTCTTCCCTTGTTTTTTTTTTCCTTCCTTTTATGAATAGTGCTTTGTTGTGAGGACATCAGCTGAAAAGAAAGAGAGAAAGGGTAGCAAGATGATTTATTTGACAACTAGGTCTAGAAGAAAAAGGAACACAGACTGACAAAAGACTTTGGAAAGAGACAAAAGGAAAGGGGAAATCATGTAGAGTCTTTCAGCAGTTTCAGAAGGAAATACAAGATTATCATAAAGTGTTGGTTTGTTGATCATGAAAGACTGAACCTCAGAAACACCTTGGTCTGAGTGAGCTCCTGGGGAGGACAGTGTTTTGAAATTTTGCACTGGGAGGCCCTTCACCTGATCTGGAAATTTTATCAAGTTCACCTAAAAATCTCAGAAAAACTTAAAAAATATTATCGTGGACTTGCCTCAGCCCCAAATCAAAGTTTGTAATTATTCCCCAGTCCTGTATGATGACCAGCTTTAAGGAACTGCAGGAGCAGGAGAGACAGAGGAGCAAGGCTGTCCATCATGAGCTACAGAAACAAGTCTTGCCATCATAGCACCTGCAGCAAGAAGTGAGATGCTGATGTCATTTTGGAGTCCACATCTGGATCTTCCAGGCAGTCTTATCCCAAAGTACCCTCTCTGTTTACCAATGCTATCAGAACAGAAATTTCCCTGCAATGTTCCAGGTCCAAAGAAGGGAACTACAAGCTGTATGGATGTGGCAAAGAGGTGTGACTCTTCAATATGTCACCCATGGAAACCTTTTAGATACTGTTTTAGGAATTCCCCTTACTCATTATACAAATTTAGCTTGGAGTGAGACGGAATGTTTATAGCAAGTTCTTCCTTGTTATTTAATTAAGTCTTTCTTTGCTTATGTTTATTTCTTGGAATAAAATCCAATTAGTCTTCAGTATGTTGACTAGTAGTTAAATCCAGTTGAGGTCTGTAGTGACTCAATTGTATTTCCATGACTATGCAGTGTTGGATTTAACTCATTTCTTATCAAAAAGGTACCACTGTAATAGATTTAAATCTTCTTAGTTTTCATCCCTTTTATGAGAATCAGGGGGATTTTTTGAGACCAAAAGCAAGGTCCTGTCTTTTCCAAAATTTTTGCAGTGCATTAATGAGAATAGTGAGAAAAACCTCACTTTTCCATTAGTGTATAAGTAGATGATGTGAATTTGGCCTCAGTTCCCATTTGAATGTGAAGGTTGATGGGAATAGAAAGAGGAGGAAGAGGGATCAATGTCAGGCTCTATGCAACACCTTTTCATTGGTTACAACAGTTGCTGCTACACACATGAGCATGTTGACCCCAGTGACCAGACAAAAAGCTGTCATTGGCTTTTGCTGAGGAAGGTGGTCACTTGGTCTATTCCATCTGGTTTTGAGATCAAGTCAGTCATGGTTTAATTGACATTTTTCAACTCATGCATTGTAGTTACTCTTCTGATGGCGTGAAGGAACCTCAATGTATGACAGGAGAATTTTAGGAATCTAAAATAAACAAACTCAGCACACTGAAAAAAAAAAAAAAAAAAAAAAAGAAAAGAAAAGCAAGGCTGGCAAGGCAGTGTGGGAGAAATTGGCTCTGCCAGTAACTTAACTGTAGCTATTCTGGGTCCTGTTGTTCCATACTTTCCTCACAGGGAATAGAGCTGGCTTAGACAACCTTCCCAGAGCAGTCAAGGAAACCACTTGTAAACATTTAAAACAGGTTTGCAGAATCCCTCCTTTTCCTACTGGCCCCCCACATGCATCAGCCCCCAAACCAATGATTGTAAGAAGACTAATCTAAGAGCTCAGGTGGAATCTGAGCTGGTATTTGGTACCACTGAAGTTTATCAGATTGAAACTCAGGTAGAGATTGCAGTGGTGCATTCGAGGACAGAAAGCTTCGCTGGCAGCAGAATCAGAAACATCTGATTTTGTGATAGCTGGGAAATGAGAGACAGGGACAGACTTCTTTGGTCCATGTTCCACTATGATTGCAAAACAGGCATCTTGAAATAAGGGATCTGCTTTAACAAAGATTAATGGAAACTTTCTAGAAAATGAGATAGATGAAGAAATAAAATTAAATACCCCTGGGAAATGTGTTTTTCACTTTCCCTTCTAATTTTTTTCCAGAACTGATTCAATTTCATAGAAATGTTTTATGATTTTGTGGAGGGGGGTGGAAGTGAGATTGTATTTTCTTAGCAATTTTTAGCAATGTTTTTTCTCAGCAACTCTAATTACAATCAGCTGAGTTTGGGTTTTAATTTATTCAAACATGCAGTCCCATTTTTAAATGACATTTGCCACGTTTCCAGTACTGCAATATATTTATTTATTCAAAGGTTAAAATTTGCATTAAACATGGGCACAGTTTAAAATAGGTGTTTCTGAAAGACAGATGCATTCAGAGGGATCTCATATGCAGAGAATCACTCAAGAAACCAAAGTTTTAAGATGATCCCAGAATTACTGAGCTATAATGCTACAACCACCCTAAACATAATGCTTTAACCATTAATAATTTTGTTGTTGTTGTTGTTAAAGTTAGAATGCAAAATAGAGTGAGAACAATGCTCAGAGTAGAACTCACATTACATGCAAGACTGCAGGAAACTTGAAGTCTTGAAGACAATCTACAGAGTAAAGGAGCCAAACTGTTATTGAGTGTCAAGTGATATAGGCTCTCTTATGACCCAGGCACTTCCAAAATATTCAAAAGGCCTTGAGTTTCTCCAAATGGATCTTTTTCTTTCTCTTTTAAGATTTCCTGAAAGTAACTCTGATGTCCAACCATCTAGTCAAGGCATCTCACTTTCATACCTGTTCCAGGTACTTAAAACCAGGCTGTGCCAAGTTCTCCTGCCTCATGTCTTGCTCTCTGGTTTGAATGCAATCTCACTAAAACCAGTGGAACCACAGAAAGTAAGAACTGGTACCAAAATGTGGAAGGTGCAGTTATATGTTACTGAAGTGCTGACAGTAACATTCCTGCCCTGGGAGGTGTTACTTAATCTCTGCTATCAGGTATCTAAGAGGCTGCTGCACCATGTAACATGGATGTATCTTTGTCAATATCCTGTCCTTACCAATTGCCAAAAAACAATGGAAAAAAGAAGGGAATCATCTCATGAGAGTCAGTCAGACCTTTTTGTAGGCTTGGCTCACTGAGGAGGGTCCCAGATGGATGAGTCTCTCATCTGTCTGTCTGAAACACTTGTGACTTAAGCAATAGCCAACATCTCTACACTTCAAAAGGAGGCCCAAGGAACAAGTCAGGAATCTGCCTGTGAGCTGCACCAGTGTTCCAATTATTTTGTTTGAGCTGTTTTCCTAGGATGGATGGATGGTCACCTCAACGTCACGGTGGCCGTGGCTCACCAAGGCTGCATGCATGCCCAGTGAGGGGCATGTACTGCTCTCAGACACAGAGTTTTCCTCCTCTCCCTGTCTCATTCTGTTAAACTTTTAAGCCCTGTCTGCTCACTTGGATAGTCATAACAGTGCTTTATTTTTCTTCTCTAAGATGTGCAGGGCAAATGCAACTAGTTAACAGAAGCAAGCTGTCTAACTTCCCCAACATCAATACCCTCCTTGCCAACAATAATGATTCCACATGGGGAGTTTTTCTCTTATCTGCTGACGCGTAGGGGGGAGTGGTGTCAGTGATGGGATATTCAGCCTCTTGGTGTTTTCTACATTTTCTTAAATGCCACATTTTAACCTATGAATTTAGAACAAGGGTTCTTTGCATTTGTCTGTAAATCTGCTGGCAGCTTGCCTTTCAGCACGTGGCCTGAGTATGGCTCACACCCTACAGCCTATTTTTTTTTGCACACCAGCTGCATTTTGTTTACACCCTTACCACCCTGCAACTCCCACAGGGGTATTTCTTCACCACCACCAAGTGAAGTTTCAATTTATACAGAAATGCTCTTGATTAGACTAGCCCAGTAACCAGGACAGGAGCTCAAAGGTAGTTACTCATCAGAAAACATTCTCAGTAGCTCTCTCTTTATCTGCAATGTACCCTTGAGGTTGTGATTTGGTGCATTTACTGGCTTCAGCCATTGCTCAGATGTGCTCAGAACACATATAAGATTAGGTAGTTGATGCAACTGGCAAGGAAGAGGTCTTTCCCTTCCTGTGTTCTCTAGATGTTTGTCTCCTTCTCTTAATCTCTGTGTTAGCTCCCTCAGGTGACACAAAGATTCCTCCAAGAGGCATGCATCTGTAGTTTTGGTGTGGAATATGAAGGACCTTGCTTAAAGGGCTTAGAGGAAGACTTGTCTCAGACTGCAGGCCTTTATTAATTTAACTTGATTTTATACATTTCTAGGGGTCTTAGAAACTCAATTCAGTTTCAAAATTACTTTGCAAACAGTACATGAAGAATTCAGCCCCACCTACCAGCTCAACAGGAACCAGAATTCTTACCTGTGGAGCAATCCCCAATCATTTTATTCTCTTCACATCCATAAAGACAATCAAGCTACCTTATTCAGCTTTACTCCCCCTTCTGCAAGGCTGCCAGTCTAACCACCAACAGCACTGCCAGTTCAGCATTGCCCATGGTGAGGGGGCTGTACCTCTTCAGAGAGAAATCAAGATTTCTAGATATGTGATTGTCAAGAATCTAAGTTACTACTGTGATCCAGAAGGTTTCTGGGATATAACCACCTCTTACTCTCTTTGGTATATCAGCTCTGCTTCAGCAACATTTTTTGTCATGGTTAAACTTCTACAGTGTTAGGGTTTTCTCCAGCTGATCAATGACAGGTTGAACAGTGAGGCTGCAGACAACTTAGGAATAGTCTGTGTGCTTCACAGATGGCTGAAGCGGAGCAGGAATTTGCTGTGCTGCAGGTTTGTCAGGGTTTTTTGACCCTAAACTGAAATAAAATCTCAGCCCTTCCATGGGGAGTTTGGTGTGTGGCTGGGCGCAATCCTGAATAATGAACAGTTTATAATAGTTATGATAACAGCTATAATGTTGACAGGTGGGATCAATGGCAAATGCACCGTTGTAGATTAAATACCATCACTGTGGCTTTCCCCATTGGTGTTACATACTTCTTTTCTATAGATACCATCCTCACAGACTGGTGCCTCCCACAGACCCCACTGGTAGATGGGACAAGGGTAGCAGAAGATCTCCCCTTTCTCCTGTCATGCATGGGGGGCTGTTAGATGATCATCAGTGTCAGTTATGACTGATGGTTGACTTACGATTCCGTGGTCTAATAAACCAAGTATCACTGACAATTCCCTGAGGTCATCTCTATCCCTTACCAGTTCTTCCCTTCAGCACAATGAGTAAATGTACCTTGCTTTGATTTGGCTCTTTTTGATTTGCCTCTCCGAAGGCAATTTAAACTGCCCGGTTACGTCACCTGCACTCATTTGCTCAGAGTCCAGCACAGGGCCACCAAGATGCTGAAGGGAGTGGAGCATCTCCCTTATGAGGAGAGGCTGAGAGAGCTGGG
>JAOEGS010004650.1:23018-35769 GCA_025447755.1 Corythornis vintsioides | reverse complement strand
CTCTGGAGACACTTAAGACCCACCTGGATCTGTTCCTGAGTGACTTGGTCTAGGTGATCCTGCTCTGGCAGGGGGGTGGACTAGATGATCTTCTAGGTCCCTTCCAACCCCTAAACATTCTGTGATTCTGTGACTCTGGACCAGGGAACCAAGGGAGAACTTTGATTTTTTTAGGGATTTTTTTACCTCTGCTGAAGAGTGGTGGCACTGATTTCTTGCCTGGTCACTCCTCTGAGACCTTTCCCCATCCACCCACCCACCCTCCCCCAGCCACATTTGGAAAGCAAAGCTTGTTCACAGCAGATCTGTGACTAATCCCAAACTGATTCTCTTCTGGCTTGTGAGCCTTTCCTCTGTTCTTTCAGTCCAAGGTTTGTGTGCACAGACTAGCTTGACCCTGAGCAAATACAGCAACTTTATATTTTCTTGCTGCTCTCAGGTCAAGAAAGCAAGGTGGGAAAGGTAAAAATAACATGTTTCTCTCACCTCATTTACCAGTATCAGCACATTTTGCAAGCACTTACCTGTTACTTAATCAGCCACTGACATCCACTGTGTCTGTTTTTTGTTCCCCTTCCCTCACCCCAAGTTCTCTCAGCTCATTAAAATCTTCAACTCACTGGGTCCTGAGAAGTTTCCCCTCGTGGAGCAAACATTCTTCCCAAGCCATAAGCAGATGGTGAGTAACTTCCCTTTCTTCTGATGCCAACATGGATGGGTGGGGGGAGAAGCAACAAATATGAGATGGGCATGAGAGATGGTGGGGGGGGAATGCTGGGAAGAGCCTCAATTTTACTTACACTTACTATATAAAAAACAATATTGAAAAAGCACTACTCTGGAATCTCTTTCCTTTCTTGCCCAGTCCTCCTCCAGGTCACATATGGACCCTGAAAAAGTGCACAGTGAAAACAGGCCCAAAAGCAAAGCAAAAATTCATTGCAAAATCTAATGAACAAAAGCTCATCCTTTACAGCAAGCAATCACTTTATGCAAATAAAGTGGAATTTGTCTCCTGTTGTGATTGTTTAAAATATGTTGATGACTTGGGAGCTGGGACATGAGAGATGTTTGTTTCACAACCTCAGGTTGTTTGGTCTGTCATGTGATTGCCATCTATGAAACATTTTTCAGGCTGACTGGGTACTCAAAGTAAATTGGAGTTCTTGAAAAAGAGTTCATTTCAGCTTGTAATGTTTCCTTTGCACAGTGGCTTTGGCATCTAGTCTTCCTGTCAACAACTAAACAGTGTCCTGTGTGGCTACGGGGCACTGGGCTAAACACTTAGGGCATCTTCCAAAGAGATCTGTGTAGGTGCCTTTAGTCCTGGAAGACAGGGCAAAGTCTTTGTTTAAAACAGTTCACATCTCTTGTTTTTCCCGGCTTAAAAGGATGACTAGGCCATGAATTTTTGCTCTCAACTTAAATCCATTAATTAGTGGCGCTTCTTATCTGGCTGAGGCTTTGATGAGACCCTGTGTGAACCAAGACAAGACCCCCTGTGTAAGCCACTGGCTGGCTGAGCTTATTTCCCGTGCTTGACTGTGAACTTGAGCACCATTGGTAGCCTGAAGATTAGGGTTGTTGAGATGTCAAACTGGGGCTCAAAAACATTAAAACCCCTCTTTCTCATACACATGGTGCTGCACAGTGAGCCAACCACGATGCAGAATAGAGTACAGGTAGCTGGTTGTGGATATAGGCACCTAGTGGAGCTTCAAAATTTGAAAGGAAGTCTCATTTAGAGTCCTGTGAACTATCCCATCAGTGCTCCCTAAGTACCTGAACACCTTGTAATGCTTGTCCTTCATCTCTGTTTTACTACTCTGTTCTCTGCCTGTGCTGTGTGGGCAACAGCACTTCTGTATTTCACAGGCATGTCATGAAGGTAAGTGCAGTCACAAGTGCTGTGAAGCACTCAGTGCTATGGTAAGAGCTGTATTATCATTTAAGATATAAAGAAATGGATGGTCCTTAAATGCTATGTGACAATTTGTTGCAAACTTTCAAGGTAAGTTTGTTGGTCAATCCTGTTGCATTTAATTCCCACTGATTTATAAAGAGGGTTTTGTCACATATGTAATGTTTCAGGACAGTTGTGAGTTTATCTGACCTCAGGAATGGTGGTTTTTTTGAAGACTTTTTTTTGATACTGCTTCAATTTGCACCAGAGAAGGTTTAGATTGGGTAAGAGGAAGAATTTCTTCCCTGAAAGGTTTGTAAAGCATGGGAATGGGCTGCCCGGAGAAGTGGTGGAGTCCCCATCCCTGGTGGTATTTAAAAGATGTGTAGATGTGGTGCTGAGGGACATGGTTTAGTGGGGACCTGGCAGTGTCGCCAACTACAGTTGAGTTAAAAATTGGACTTGATGATATTAAGGGTCTCTTCCAAGCAGAACAACTCTATGATTCTGTGATTAAGGTTTTCAGTGGAAATACATTTGTTTCCAGCATAGCACTTTGGTTTACCAGAGCACTGATAATAATTTCACACATTTGTCATCTTTGTAACTGATCATCTGCTTTGGAGATGGTCAATTCCAGAAGAATACAGGAACCTTTTCAAACTGTAGATCTCAACACAAACACTATTGTTGACACACAAATGTGAGCAATCTGGTTTATATCAGTCACTTTCCAACCATTTACACAAGCAACAATCCACTTGGGCAAGTGCAGGAGAGCCCTTTCCAGATGGACGGCCTGCCTCATGGAATGAATCTACATAACTTCTCAAGATTTTTTCTGGGTGCATCTTCCCAGTATCCTGGGCTGTAAGAGGTTGAAAGGGCAAGTGTTTACACCAAGAAAGCTCCAATGCAGTTATCACTCCAAGTACCTGTGAAAGTTGTTTGGCCACAGTGCATCTGCTTCTCTCCCTGTCAGACAGGAATATAATGATCCCAGTTTCCCACTCATTTTCTTCCCTTTCCTGGAGGCATATTCAAGCTGTAACAGCATTCATAAAATACACTGTGGTCCTTTGATGGCAGCTCCCCTGGAAGTGTTTATAACAAGTGTTATAGTTTTATCTCTTTGCAATGTGATTGCTTTAAGCAATGAACTACTCGCATAACAGGTTCTCAACCTTCTATGTCCAAAAATTTTCAATGTTTACTTTATAAACCTTTGGATTAAACATGAATTTTTCAATCTGTTTTGTCCTTTCATCCATGTAGACAATAGAGATTTTCCTAAAGAAAAAGGGAGTTAAAGGAAATTTCTAACAGGAGGCACTTTTTTGAAAATGCTTTTTCTGAAGCTTCCTTGTCATGACAAGGAATTTTTAACCAGCATTAAACAGCAAAAAGTGGCTGCAAGGCTCTGACATTTCATAGCAGAAAAGATCCGAAAGACTAATCTTTCTTTCCTTTGCCACAGGCCTGCACCTTTTAACCCTCCCCCGCACTGATCAGTTTATGGAAATAAGAGCAATCTGGCAACTGTTCTTCTAAGGGTGTAGTGGTGCTACCTGACAGCACTAATGACTGCCTTGCTCTGTAGTGACCCCCTATGGCCACTTAACAAGTGAGACCATGAACTTCAAAAGGGATTTTTCACCTCTCTTGGTCATACGAAACTAACAACAATTCTCAGAGCGATCAACCTCTTAAAAGAGGGAGGGACTGCTGGAAGGATCTTTGCCAAAGCACAGTAATTGCCAGAGGTGGAATATCTGCTTTGGGCCCAATAAAGCAGCATCAAGAAAAGGAAGGAAATTAATAAATTCACTTGCAAATCCATTTGTGTACATCTGAAGCAGACAGAAACTAATATAAGTGAAGCAGAGACAGAATGTCTGTGATAGAAATAAAACCACTTTACTGTTTAGAATAAAAGGACACTATAAAAAGTGAACATTATGCAACATTACCTTAAAAGACAATATACATTCACTGAATATAAAATTTATAAATAACATGGATGAAAACTGTAAACAGTGCTAGAAAATTTAGCAACAAATACATTCCTTCTGGACAAGATTTTTCACATGGGTATGGTTCCCTCCCCAAGTTTCCATGACTATCAGGAACAGCAGAGTGGCTCTGTGAAGGAAGGACAGTGTCAGAGAGAAGGAGAAGCCAGTACAGTCAAAGCAGCAGCAAATGCTTAATGGATTTTAAGATTTTTCTCAAGGCTGGTAGCTTCAAAAGTTTAGTTCTGCCCTTCTACACTACAAGATACCTTATAAGTGAGATATAGTTTGAGACAGATGAAATAATGGAAACTTGCTCCCATGAAGGCCTTTACTTCCAAGCGCCTTTACTGTAAAAAAACACAACATTGTGTTTCCCATCACAGTGAGGTAGCAGTTCACTCCAGCCTAGTATGAATGGGACAGTGTTATATTTAGCTTTTAGTTCTACCTGAAGGGCCATGTAACTCTTCAAAACATGGAAATTTAGAACTAAAATGGCATGCTTGTCCCATACAAGGAAGGAGGAAGCCTCCCACAAGAGGACTTTATGCAAGGTACTCACTCCATGAACAGATCTCTTGCTCTCTACCTCCTCCAATTTGGAAAAGGAAATTTGAATCCTATCTTTTCCAAGCCTTCGATATATTTTTCATATTATTTGTAATTCTGAAGTGGAAAACACTCTTAAGCTAATAAGGATAAATAAGTGTAAGAAAGAGAACAGCAACAATCTAGAAATGAGCTATGCATGTTTAAAAGTACTTCTAATAAGTTGGTATATTTAAAGCATAAGGGGGGAAGCCACCATCCTATACATGTCTGGAGGTTGTGCTCGTGTGAACTGTCATTGACAGTTCCTCTGACCTTAGATTATGGGGTGAAGTGAAGAGCATGACAGAGGTGACTGGAGGAGATTTTTGCTGCTGCAAACTACTGTGTTCTCCATAGCCTACCATTCTGGGGAGAGCATCACACCTGCTTCCTCACATCTCCATGCCTGGTGTTCCCACATGACTGCATGGCCTGCTGTAATTGAGAGCAGAAGTGACTTAGCAAGACAGAAGAAAGGAGAACAGATGGAAAGGAAGAAGTCTTTGAGTCTGGTTTAGAGCCTGTTCAATCCATTTAATGGCTCCCTCCCACTTCAAGGGAGCCTAAAGTCAGATTCTTACAAGCTAAAGCTTAGCCCAAGAAATACGTGTCCCTGATAGCTTGCACAGAAACAAAATTAAGAAGCCTCCCAAAAGAAATGTATTTTTATGGGATTCTTCCCCTTCCTTTTGGCTCCAAATCTGTAAAAGCCTTAACAACTGTTTCTTTACACAGCAAGGGGGAAGATTTGCTACCAAACCCCCACCCCTGCCAGTCTAGCTGTTTGCATCTCAGAAACACTTTACCTTCTGCAATACAAAATGGGAATATGCTTCATTTTCTGGTAATGCATCTGTTTGTTTTGTTTACAAAGCACATAACTACATTATGTCCTACTTAGGGACACAAGTCCTCATGGTATTAGAATGCAAATATTTTCACAATAGTTCGAGTGCAATACTGTGATGTCTCATAGCTAAATGAATCAGTGACAGGTAAGATACGCAGAGCTGCAGCTTACTGAAAATTCAACACTTCACTGCATTGAGAGGCATTCTCATTTAGCCTTCCAAAGCCATGAAAAGTGGCTGCAGCTCAAAGAGACGTCAGCTTTGCAAAGTCCCCTTGAGCTTGAGGAGGGCCATCTCCAGCCATGCAGTGAGCGTGGAGAGGGCAACTCCACTCTGCCCTCAGTGACCCTTGGGCATTTTGTCAGCCGTGCACAGGGCCAGAGGTTGCTCCACTGTGCTCAAAGCACAACCCCACACTCTGCAAAAAAGGGGCAACGTTCTGACCTACCACCCGACCTTATGACAAGCGCTGTGAAGCTGTGCTCCCTCTCATCTCCAACACACAATTTAGGAGTAGTCACAGGGAAGAGGACTTCTGAAAAGTGTTCCAAGCCTGAAGCACAGGAAAATGCAACAGACTTTCAGTGTGTTTTGTCCATGTTGCCACTCAGAGCAGCTGAAAAAAAAAATACTCAGCAGACCTAGGCACCTCTTACATCAACTCTTTGAAAATACCCTTTAAAGTTCATTCTAAAAATGAAGTTACATGCTTTTTGCTCCAACAGTTCATCTAGTAAACGGTCCGTTTCAGGGGATGTACATCTGGCAGAGCTCTGGTAGCACACAAAGAACTTTAAAATGCATCAGGGCCTGTCTCAGACACCCTCTTCGTTCCCAAAGAGGTCCCAAACAACTCTCCAGTAACTGATATCACTGACTATAAAATGCTGTATTGCCCCAAGCTGGAATCACTGCAACACTTTTTCCTGCTGGTGGCAGCTCTGCTTTCTAAGTGGAATGAACTGAAGATATATGGAAACAAGATAAATAATCATAATAATACAAAAATGAAGTTATGCATAATCTTCTCCCTGCCCAAGCCCTTCCCATCCAAAACTCAGTCACCCATTTTCTCAGCACCCCTTCGTCACCATCATTAAAACTTAAAATACTTTTATTTGATAAGAAAAAAATTATATTATAGTTTTCTTAATAAAAAACAAAATAGAACGAAAAAACTTCTCCAGTCAACAGCAAAGCACAAGACAGTAAGGCTCCTCCCACATCACTGCAGGACATGGTATGTATGAGCACATGCACAGAGCTATACTTAACAGTGCCTAGAGGGAAACACAACACTTGACACAGAAGGAATCCTCTAGGCAGCTGAAATTTTATGATCCCAGCCAGCATTTATTAGGAGACCACTTTTCCTTGCTTAGCCCCCTCCCCCCCACTTCCTTTCACTGTATAAACAAACGCAGCTAGTGTAGCTGCAGGAGAGGAGCCAGGGTGCAAGGAGGTACAGAGGAAAGAATGACTGTAGCCACTACTGCAGATGCACTGAAGCTTCAGTATCTTAAAAACAACTCACTGACTCGGAATGTCAATATTTCTGTCTTTTAAAACACAATCAAACCATTCTTTTGTTTACAACACCAAAAAAATTCCATGTCCTGTCAAAAATAGCTTATGTCATTACGCGTATATACATCTTAGTTCAGCAAAACACTATTTTGGCAATAGATTTTTTTGTTGTTGTTTTATAGTAAGAGCTCTAGCAAGTCTCCCCTTTCCCTCTTCTATGTGATTGATTTACAGCTGGCATTTTCACATCTGTTTCATTTAAGGTGTTCACAAGCTGGTTTTGCTGTTGAAGCTAAGTTGTAAAAGTTTCAGGAGCCAATGCTGCTCAAAACAGGCTGGCACAGCACTTCATCAGCTCTGCTGTAGGTGGATTTACCTCCCTGAACGTAGGGGATGGGACTTTTGTTCTTTAAACAACAACAAAAACACAAAATACTCTCTCTTTGTTCTGGGGAAAACCAGAACTTCAAATGTGCTGCTGCATTCACACTGTGACTGAATTAGCTAGGACAGTCAGTCAACAATGCTTTTACCAGATGATGTGGTCAGACATACCAGGTGAATTCTTCCACTGCTGGAGTCAATCACATTCCAATCTCTCCCACAGAGGAGGATTTCTTTTGGATGTCATTTTTTCCCAGAGTTTAGGCTGGGTTTCTTTACAGTTTGTTTCATTTGCCAATCTGATTAATGAAACCTGTTTTCCTTCAGATAGATTTGTCTACATATTTTCAGCACTTAGTGCATGAGGAGGGGTGACAGGAAGCCAGCGCGTAGAAGAATACAGTGCCTAAATGGCATAGTTTTTAGATTTTTGTTTTCCTAAAAAAATAGAGATTATATTGCTACAGCTAATGATACATGTAAGAGAGCAAGAGCTCCATCTTTTATCTTTTTTTTTTTTTTTAATCTTTTTTTTTCCCCTCCCATTTTTCCCTCTGGTGTGCAAAAGTAAGCTCCCAAATGTAGTCTGATCAAAATAAGTGGTATCAAAAAATGGAAAAGGTGATTACAAATTCAGTAAGGTAGCACAGACTTTTTTTTTCCTTTCAGCTTTTTTTTTCTCTTCTTTTTTTAAGTGTTCGAAGTGCTAAAATTTGCATGAAAACAGGCACTAATTTCATTGTCATCATCATGATCTGGTAAGAGTTAGTGTCCAAAGGAAGATCAGCCACAAGTAAGGGAGAGGGGAGATAAGGAAGGGACAGCTGCTCAGGGATCTGTGGCATTGATTATCGTTTTATCTGGAGGTGCCCATCCTCTGTACCAGCTGCAGTAACCTTCCACCCTCTGGATGCAGGCATAGTGCTTCGCTTGGTATCCTGAGTGGCCGAAGTTGGAGAGCATGTCCGTCCAAATACACTCATTCTTGGAGGTGGCAAAGCAGGGCAAATAGTAGCAGGGTCTGATCTGCAATTGAAAAGAACAATCAGGTAAGGCTACATGAAAAAACAACATGATACAAAATGTCTTTTTGCCAGAGACAAGGGATTCAAAATTCTGGTCCCTCAAACCCTGCTTACTAACCCAGAATTCAGCCTCAGTTCAGCAAGCACCTATGCAAGTCCTTAGCTTCACATACACAGGTAATTCCAGAATCAAAAGGGCTTTTCAGGTGCAGAGGTTGATCTTGTGTCTATGCTTTTGGAGGCCTGGAGCCATGAGCAAAAAATCTTAGTGCCCGTGCCAAGCTATGAGGTTTTAAGCACTCAAAATGTTTACACAGGAAAAAAAAAAAAGCTGGGCCTATCTTGCCAAGCCTCTTGTACCTGTTTTCACTCACCTGCAAAAGATTCTGCATGGATTCTGAAAGCCTCTCCCAACCTCAATTTTGCATTTTTATTTCATTGCCTTTTCTCTGGCTTCAGGGCTAAAGCAGAGCTTTAATTCTTTCCCTGTCAAAATTGTGGTCCCCCAGCAATCTTCCTGGCTGCCCACTAGCATCATTGGCATTATCAGCCAGGGGAAGCAGAACTCTAGAGTTGGAATGTCTTAACACCACCTAATTAGAGACACACATACTTTGCATCCACAGCCCAGATGATAGCGATGATTCAGTCCTTTGCGCTGCGACAGAGTCAGACGGTCCCATTTCTCATACCAGTTGCACAGCCCAGTGTAAACCTTCCCTTCATACACACGGCCTTGAAAACAGAGACATGGTCACAAGTTAGCACTTCTCAGCTCAAGCACTTTTCCCGTTTCCTGAGATGGCTAATGCTCTCAATATGTTTGGCTTCAGCCACTGCTCAGCAACTGCTTGCTTTTTATTAACTGATTCAGGAATCTCTGGCCGGCAAGTTTACAACACTTCTGTAAGTTAGGAGTATTGTGCCAGCTGTAAGCACCAGCAACACATGTAGGTGAGTAGCAGTGTCAAGCTCCTCTTAACAACAGAGGAAAGTGAACTGACACCCTCACTAGAAACAAGGCTTGGCAGCCACCACATCTGTCTCCTTGCATCCCCCCATCTCGGCAGCCTGCACTTCTACAGCTCATTCCAAAAGGGTCCTTCCATTTCTGGCATAGCCAAGTAGCATCCATTTCCCTGTGATAAACATGTCAGCTCAGGTACAAACTGACAGCTGTGGACTGTCATACAGAGTATTTGTCACAGCATCACTGGGTATAGAAATGCTTTAGAAAAGAGATGGGAATCTAGAGAGTGAAATGACTCTCTGCATTAAAGAGTACTGGACACCAAAAACTGTTGGTCATCTTTCCCAAGCTTGGGAAGCTGCACATAGAGCTGTCTACACAGCTGCCCATGTCCTTAGCAGGTATATGTATAGAACAGAAGAGGCTTTGATTATGAAGAAATACACTGTCCTTTACCTGTAATCAGATATTGGTACTTGTTGACCTCCAGCTTCACTCCACAAAGACTCTCAGAGGCTTCCGTGTAGATGTACTGAACGTGTGGCATTATCTGGAAGCCCCTGTACATCTAGAGAAAAAAATAAAAATGCTTTAAGTCAACTTAATATTTTACTTAATATTTACAACTTAATATTTTTAATAATTTTAAGTCAACTTAACTTTTCACTTAGTCTCTGTTCCTAGCCTGTGTTGGCAAGCAGTGAACTTTTAGCACTCAGAGGGGTGACGGACTAAAGGCACTAGCTGCACTCTGATGGAAATCCCCCTGCAGCAGATCTGCTGGTAAAGCAGAATACCCACCTGCTACCAAGCCATTGCAATTCAACACAGGGACCACTCTTCCCCACTCGCATTAGTTCCAGTGGCATTGAGTGAGCAAAATGCCAACACTGCAAGCTCTGCCAACATCCTGAACAATTTTTTTCTCTTACATAGCTCATAAATAGGGAGAAATTAAATTAGTTCAAGTTTGCAATTTTTTTTCCTTCATGTGATCGAAACATTTTCTTCCATACTAAGGGATTTTTCTCTTCAACAATGACCCTATTTTCCAGCACTGCTGCTGTAAGTTTCAAACCCTTGGTGCTTGATCTAAGTCATCAAGCCAGACACCTCCCTCTCAAATGCCTAGCATTCACAGCTCCTGCTGACCTCAGCAAGGATTTAATGTTTCTCTAACTAAATGAATGTAGAAATAGAATCCTACCCCATCTCCTAAAATTAGCCCAGTACTGATGGGCACCTTAAAGAAAATATCATGTATACATAATTCCTCTACACTCCTTCTCCTTTTTCATCATCTTTCTTACAGTTCAGTTTCATTGAAATATGAACCCACAGACATAGTGGCAGTTGGATTCAGTCAGAAATTAGCATACGTCCCTATCTGACCTTACCTTCCTGCTGCAATTTAGAGAAACTCATGTCCACCTGTTAGTAGCATAATGAAGCCTGTGAGTAGCAATGGAACAACCACACCATGCTAATGTTGGACCCAATAAAACATACCCTATTTCTGAAAAATTGGGGATTATTTTCTTGAAAATTTAATCTTTAAAATTTTGTTATCTTTTCAAAGCATTCAGTCTTTTTTTCCCCCACCAACTGTATGAATGACCAATGTTTACAAGTTAAAGGGAAACTGTCAGAGAGAATCACAGTTTCATAGCATTTCCAGCCTATACTTTTCACTGTCAGCCTTACTGATAGAGAACACATTCATGTTCAGTTTAATTCTCTCTCTATATATATATACACACAAATTATCTGAGGATATTTCACTGCTCCGCCACCTACCTTCTTTAAAAACAACAAATCTTTTTTTTCCAGCCTTCCTTCTACACTCAGCAAATATGCAAGGAAAGCATTTTAAAATCAGTCATAATGCATCAACAAAAGCTCACATATTTGGAATACACCAGTGTGTCTGTAAGTGAGCAAAGCCCTTCAGTGAATACAGAAGAACTGAGCTTTGCCTGATCTCTAATTTACCCCTGCATTTTTTTCTTTGTATGGGATGATCTACTCATGTTTTCCAATTATGCTCAAGGTAGCTGGAGATCTATGTTCTGGATGATTCAGGTAGACTGCAGTACACTTCTGTTCCTCATCTGTGTAACAGCTTTGCCCTGCTTCCCAAGGGTATTGTGAGGAAAGTCACATAGAATAAAGATCGTGTGTTCAGACCCCATTCTAGTGGTCACACCAAGGAGCTGTGATAACAGTATCTGAGCAGATAAGATACCAGCTGGGGCTGCCCAGTCACTGCAGGCAGTGCATTATCTCCACTGCAGAGAGCTGAATGCTGTGCATGTGCAGTACAAGTGACCTGTCACTCAGAGTGCTAAGCTTCAAGTAGTGTTGTGCTAATTAGGTATCCATGCTATAAAGTCTACACATGCAGGAGCAGATTTTGAGCCTGTTCTCCTCCCTGCAGAAAGGGCTACAAGCTACACAAAGCATTCCTCTGAGAAGCTGCTAAGGACATCCCTACAGAACCCTTAGAGTTGTCACTCCTCACACCTTCTGCACCACAAAGCTCAACATGGCTGCCTATGAAGTAACTAGTGATGCTCAACTGGGGTTTGGGTTTACAAGCCCTAAACCTAATTTCCTTTTCATATTACCATCGGGGACACCACTGTCAGGGTTGCTGAAGGAATCATATATAGCCTCTCAAAAAGCACTTCAGTTCACCCCTGAGTACTTCATCAATTGTCACACTAATTGCCCCAGTGCTGGGGGCAGATGGGGCCTGCCACATCCCCTGATGACCAACAGAAAATTCACTGTGATCTTGGTTCTCATAGGAAAATAAAATTTGGCCAGGGAGACATCTTCTACAGATGTCCTCTTTCAAAACAAATAAAACAATACCTCAAGCATTCTTTTTGGATACACAAAATATCCTGGAAGTGCTATTAGACCAGTCAGAAGAAAACCAACCATAAAACCAGCATTTCTCCTAACTGCCACCCTAGGAGTCCTCCTGTCACCACAAATGTATATTTTCAGAAACATAATGACAGGGAACAAAATATTAGCAAGCATCACATGGTGGTGCCTGCTAGTGCTGAGCTATTTCCAGCTGTGTCAGCACTCCCCTTAGCAGCCGCCATACTCCCTCAGAAATGCACATGCAAATCCTTTGATGGTTTCTGCTGCATGATTAAATTCATCCTGTGATAGGATGTTCCTCTCTCTCTCCCATATGAGGTCACACTATACACCAAGGCTTGCAGTCATCTTGCTAACCTTCAGCTACTTGTAGAATCATAGAAAGTTTAGGGCTGGAAGGGGCCTCCAAAGGTCATCTAGTGCAGCCCCCCTGCAGGGAGCAGGGACATCATCAACTAGACCAGGCTGCTCAGAGCCTTGACCAACCTAACCCACTCCAGGGTTAGGCCACAACCACCTCCCTGGGGAGCCTATTCCACTGCTCTACCACTCTCAAGGTAAAGAACTTCTTCCTGATATCCAGTCTA
>JAOEGS010004650.1:12882-22918 GCA_025447755.1 Corythornis vintsioides | reverse complement strand
ACACTTCTCTTGATGCAGCCCAGGATACAATTGGCCTTCTTGGCTGCAATTGCACACTGCTGGCTCATGTCCAGTTTCTCATCCACCAACAAGCCCAAGTCCTTTTCTGCAGTGCTGCTTTCCAGCACCTCATCCCCCAGCCTGGATTGATAGTGAGGGTGTGAGGTACTTAAAATCTAGTTGTTTCTTAGGAATTAGGCATCCTCTCTAGTCAAACACCTCCAGAACAACTCAGACCATCCTGAAATAGCTATCTATGACTGGCGGGCTGAATTTCACTGCAGTGGTTCTTGTCTCCCTCCATTGACAATCAAGAGAGCAGGGAAGATTGAGCATCTTATTTTAGTCTGTCTAAAATTAAACTAAATTAATCCCACCCCACTTCTTTCCTCTTGGGAGTAACTATCATGTTCCACCCCTTAGACTCATTTTACAGATTAGAAACAAACCCAGGAAAGCCTCCTTGCTTCTGGCAGCCTGTGCAGAGTGCTGCCATGGTCAACTGGGACTGTTTGTGCACATGGAGTAGAAATATCTTATCTCCTTGTTTCCTTTGCAGTTTCCTGAAATAGGTCTGCACTGTTCTTAGAATGCACCACAGCATCATGGAACATGCTGGGGTTAGATCAGTCCTGTGCAGGCTTGGACAATGTGATCTTGAGATATTCTTAAATTATTTGAGAAAGTAGTGGGGGAGGTAGAGGCTGCATGAAAAAAAAAGCACAAGGCCTTTTCAGTCAACAAACTTGAATGCTAGAAAGCCTGGCACTGTTCCATGCCTGTGGGGTGACCTTTTGCTTCAGTCCAGGCCCAAGCTGGTTTAGTTGTGAAATTCAGCAACGAGTTCAGGAGTGTTAGTGAGAGCAAGAATCAGCCACAGCAAACTCCAAGGAACCCGTGAAAGAAATACAAAGATTGTTTGTTGCCTTCTAAGGCTCTCAATGCCTTTCACAGGCAATTCAGCACTCTCTGGTAGACAAAATGGCTTGTTTATTTTTCATCTGCAGGTGCAGAAGGGTTTATAGGTGGCCAAAAAACACTGATATGTAAGTTCTATCTTCAGAGTTCTTCCCATGCAGCTGTGTTGAGCCATAGACCTCTGTAGTCTACTTTGCAAGCAAGGGAGAGAATTGCTGCATCATTCTGAGCTCCTCCACTGTATGGAGCTGAATCCCTCTTTATACTGAAGTCTCTAAGCTCAGCAGAAAGCCAGCAGGATTTCAAAGACAACACTTGGGTGGTTTGTTTGTTTATCAAGAACTATGTCCTCTGGACATTCCAGTTCCACTGAGCACTTCAACTGCTCGAGGTTCCTTCCTGCCAGCAGTCACAGTTATATATGCAATGCAACATCTCACAAGCCCACATCTATGTAGCAGGCATAGAGGCAGTTTAGCCAACTGATTATTTCCCCTTTAAAATCACTCTTGCTTTTGTTGAACACACAGCTTCCTAACAAAACACTGTGGAACTGCTCCTGCAAAAAGGCTGCTGTTCTCGTGTAGTCTCAGCATGAGAACATTGCAGATTACTGGAGTATCTGCTGTGAACACCCAGGCTCTGTGCTGCAGAGTAACTGTATGAAAACAAACAGGACAGGTTCAGGTATCATTTGAAGACTGACACTATGGTTTGTATTGACAGTAGACTGGCTGCTCTCATTGCCTGCACTTACACTACTCTATATGCCAGCAGACACAGGGAAACCATTTCTATATGTGACATAGACACTGCTGCAGGCTCCGAGGTCAGAGGTAGAATGCTTAATGCTGTTCCAGACATCTCTTGACACTGCAGCTCACTGGCTGACAATGGGGCAGGCTGCATTTTTAGTTAGGAGAGAGATTAGCATTATGGTTGGTGAAGTGTAGTAATTCCTTTTGGAACTACTGCTACTCTAGACCACCTCTGGACCCTGTTCATGGTCACATGTTAGGCAAGCATCACCAAACTCTTGGAACTGAGTAGAAGGAAAAGTAGGGCTCCTGTACAGACCACGATGAAATCAGGAAAAGAAAAGTTGATGAAGCTGCCACAGCATGTGAATGTTCAACAGTTCGGTGAATTTGGGTACACTTGTTGAGCTGGAAAGTGACAAAACTGGACAAGAACAGCACAGAGCCTGTTGAGGCCAGGCACAGCCATCAACACAACCAAAAAAGCCCCAAAACAAACAAACCAAAAAAGGGTGTCAGTCTCACTCTTGCCAACATAACCAATTGCCTTTCTAACAAAGACAGGTTAATCAACAAATACATATTTCCTTTTGAATCTGAAAAAGAAAGATTTAAGATTAAGAAAGTTAGTAAGCCCCAGAACCTCTTATTCAAAGTGCAAGCATTCCACTCTAGTGGAAGAGCCATGCCAAGACCAGATTTGGCTATGTGTGAGGTTTTACAACAGCTTATGAAACAGGCTTTGCATCTCCTCCTCCCAGCTTTCGTGCTTAACTATAAACTGCCTTATAAAGAGAGTTACTGTTACCAGGCAGGCAAGTGACTGCTTTTTTCTGAATCTTTACTTTGCCTAATATGTTTCAGATTTCTGCAGCCTCTGCCAAGCTTTTCCATTCCCTTTTTTTTTTTTTTTAAGACATAAACCAGTCTCATGACTGGAATGGCATAGCCAAGAAAAACAATCTAGAGCTGATATTTAGAATTATATAACCAGGGGGCAGTTTAAGGAAAAAACAAAAAAAAAAAAAGCCCAAGTCAAAAGCAGCAGGTAGAGTGCAGTCTGTGCAGCTAAGAATAGAGGTCTGAAGAGAGGAATGAGAGAAACCAAGCAACTGGTATAGGAGACCTATCTCTTTTCATCTGACTCAATACTTTACAGCTCTTCTGAGCTGATGATATTTGAAAGCTACAATGTTTGGTTTAGTTTTATATAAAAACTTCACTAAATGAGTTTCATTTGTTCTGTATACAAAAAAAAAAAAAAAGCACCATCACTCTAACTGGTGGTCATAAGGAATGCAAGGGAAGAAGAAAGAACACTCTCCCTAGGCTGGCAGACCCCCTGCCACCACCACACCTTAAATTTAATGGAACTGCTGCACCGAAAAGGTTGCATTCCCATAGTCCAACACTGTATGCTGAACACAAAGAGAACACAAACTGTAGTCACAGTACCTACAGAAGCACATCTGGCATCTTTTACTAACAGAAGTTCTAAAAATAAAAGAAGAATTCAGGTATTCAGCACTGCCTGTCAGGAATTACTTCTTCCCTTTCTGTTCCCCTCTCCAGGCAAATTTCTACTAATTGCTGATTACCCTTCCATTCTGGCTGACCAATATGAAAAGAAGTGTTGTATTTTAAGTTTGCAAAGTCTGTTTGTTATTACATGACAATTAGAATCATTATCATATCTACAAGCCTATGTGAAATGTCTGCAAACATACCTTCATCTGCTTGACTGTGTATCTCATCGTTCCAAATGGGCCATCTTTCATGAGCTTCTTCCCCACAACTTTAGCTCGGATCACTGTCATAAGAAAGGAAAAAGACAACAAATTATAAACAACTTTACACTTTTAAGATAGATTCTCCACTTCAAAAAAGCCACTTAGATAAATTATTCTGTAAAATAAAACAAAGCCCCAGGCCAATCTTCTTCTCAAATTATTCTTAATCTCACACACGACAAAGGCAGATAAAATGGGATGCCAAAGCAGAAATCCAGTTCTGCATGAAGAATAATTATTTTTTTGTGTTGAAATCTCAGTGAAATCTGTAAAGCCGACTACAGCTGGGACAAAAACAGGTTAAATTCTTTGCACCAAGCCACTGGGATGAAATTCATATTTAATGTCTTAACTGTAAGTATACAAAATGGTGTTCAACAAGATACTACTTTTAAATTGTTCTTTGGGTGCCCAGTGCAGCTTCTGTTTCCCAATAACCATAACAATATAGTAGAGTGAACTGGAATATCCCACATTTGGGAATTTCACTAGAGCTGCCACCTTTCAGATATCACAAATGCCCAGCAAATGCCTCCCATGAACAAATGGCTAGTGTGCAAAACCAGATTGTTCAGTAAGCATCGAGTCCACAGTGAAAGCTGCCAGGCCATCCAGAAGCCACCTGGAAGACAAACTAAAGCTGACCATTCAGACCTCCACCACACTTCCATTTCCAATGATTCTATGATTTCTTAATGGGTACGAAGGGGCAGCATGTGTACATGTGTGCACACAGCATCCAGCCTGGCACAGATACCTCCACCCACAGATGCACCACAGCAATGCCAACTGAGCCCAAGCCATTCATGGATAAGGATTTTGAGGTCCCTCAAATGGATCTAGTGGATAGTTTACAGTCAGTCCTTAATTAAGAGTTCTTCTGATCATCTGGTTTTGGTCCATTCCATAAAAAAACATACTGTTCCATGGATCTTCTTTGAAACAAATTCTGTGATTGTCCTCTACTGCTTGTCTCAGTAGAGGAGCAAAGCTCAGTGACAGGGTAGCATTATTCAGCTGAAGTCCACTCCCCTAGAACAATCCTATCACATTATACAAGCACCAGAAGTGGCTTAATTTTCACAAGGGCTGCAGAAAATGAGACTGAAGGAGACCAATCCTGGGAAGAATAAGGATCATTGTTAGAAAACTGTGCCCAAAACACAACTCATACTATCAACGGGACATAAAAGAGAACAAAACCCAAGGAACTCAAAATTCCATCAATCAAGAGAAATATCAAAACTATAAGTGCACAAATCTTACTTAAAATCTTATTCATTGAGCTCATTACAAGGACTATCAAAAATATTCCAGTAGTCCAAATAATCCATTTATTTATTACAGAACACAACTGACAACATATAGTTATAAAGGAATCCCCCAGAACACTATTTAAAAGCAGTAACAAAGTTCAGGGGTCCATTTCAGTGGGTATATAGGACATTCAATAACTTTTTTGCTTCTTAGGTCACTTAGGTTTCCAACAGCTGCAGAAGCCCACTGGAAGGAATGGGAAAAAGAGGAAGCTAAGTTTTTCTTCACTACCTAGACCAAATGAATGAGGCAAAAAACTTGTCCCAACTTTCTGAATAATCTGAAGAACAGATTTAAAGGAAGACACAGGTCTGGTTAATACACACCAGTTCCTGGAACTGGTTCCATGAGAACAGTGTGAAATGAAGACAAAATCACTCTGCTCCGATTTATATCCGGTGCTTCAGCTAGACTTGTCAAATTAATTTTAAGCTAGGTAAGACAGTCCCTCTGGCTTTGATTCAAAGGACCAACAAAACCTTCATTCACTGAATAGAAAACTTTTTTTTTTCTTTTCCAAACTTCTATTATCCAACGGCAGTAAAATCCAGTACAATTTCATTTATTTAACAAGTTGTTCAGACTTTGATCTACTCTGTTCTTCAAAATTTAGTATCTATATTAAAGCATGTCCTTGAGGACTGTAAATACCATTAAAGAACTAGGTTCTTCCATTTGTTGCCCCCAACCACCAAAACCACCAGTGAAGCTACAAAAATCAGACTCCTCAGGGTCAGTGAGAAAGAAGACAATTTCTTTAAGGCTTTTGTGAGTTCCATGACAGTTCATTAACGCTGGAATCTATAGCAAAGGCTGTCAAAAGTCTTATCTTAATCTGATTATCTGGGACACTGGAAAATCTGGTGTTTGCCCAACACACCTGAAATCAACAATGAAATCTTGTATCTTATTGATGGCAATAAGAAAGACTAAAAGGCAATGTTGCAAACCATTAGCTTCCAAACCAGAACACAGCATGAAAATGACAGGCACACTGCCAGTTGCTGACAAAATATCTAAACCACCATTTTCCTCACGTACTTCACTGCTAAGCTTAGCAGCCCTTTAACTTCCTAGTGAGAGTAGCACAGTGACTTCAGAAAGAAACCAACTTTGATTTATGGACTAATAAACAGCTTCCCCACAGGACCAAAGGCTCAAAATGTGCATCTACCCCAGCAAAAAGCAGCATCCCGATTTCAACTAATGCTACCCTTGGGAGCTGGTGAAAAGATCTGTATTTTCATATTACCGTTTCCCAGTAACAATCAATCCAGCAAATTTACCTAATTAAAGCCATGAAAACCTTTACTGTGGGCTGTCACTTGGAGCATTCTGTAAATTAATCAAGTCCTCTATACCTCAGAGAATCTGCCTCTGTCATCAAAACAGTAACTTGTCTAGATAAATCCCTTCCTTTAACAAAAAGGTAGGAATAAACAAAAAACCCACCTTGCCTTATTTTTCTCATACTAAAGGAAAAGTCAAGCTGTTAGCCAAGGAGCAAAGAACACTCCAAGTATCCCCCCTGTGTTTTGTAAGACTAAATTTCTACTCCCTGAAGATGAGATGCAGCAGGATAGCTGGAAATAAATGCTGGACAGACAGACCTTTTCAGAGGTTCTGTTCAGCTCTTGAATATTCAGCTTCACCAACCTAAGCCTCTGTGCATGACAGTCACTTGTAAATCTGGTCAGAACAGAGCTACAAGCCACAGATCTCCAGCTACATGCTTCCCAGTTCCTATCTTTGCTCCTTTAAACCACTGCTAACCAGTTCCTGCTGAATCACTCTTCACACCTGGTCAGATGATGAAGAATAATGTTCCTGACTGATGGCCACAAATACTTGCTGGATGAATTTTTCACCCTCTACAAATTATCAGAAATGTACAGTATTTCTGCTGCAAATTCAATCCATGCTGTTAACAAAGTCAACTGTTTACTTCTTGGGGCTCCTACTGCTTGAATAGAATGAGGCAAAGGTGCTGTGACTGCTCCCCTGAACTCCTTCCTTCTCCCTGAAGCTCTAATACAGGCCTGCTATTACTGATGGGAAACTTTATCCCACACAAGTGGTCACCAAAATAGCTGCATATTTTTAAACCACAACTCCTTTGAAGTACTGCCTATGAAAATACTCTGAGATGAATGTTTCTCAGTACTTTGGGGTTTCAGGTCAGGCCACTTTGTGGGACTGGAGCAGTTGGCAACGTCTCATGAGTGATTTGTAATTATTTATGAAAAGTTAAATTAGATGAGGATATAAATCTTGGTAAGATAAGCATGGCAGCCATACCACTATTCAAAGAGAAGACCTATGCACTGCTTCCCCATATTTGATGTGATTTAAAAATTGAGGGAGAGAACAGAGAAATAAAACCTGATATTTAGTTGATATTGAATAAAAAAATAAATCTAAGAAAATAACCTGCTGTGTTTAAGGATTCAAGAAGTACATCTAACAACATATTACAAAAAAAAAAAAAAAAAAAAGACTTTTAATTAACTTATCTCTTTTCCCTTGACTTTAACTAAAAGTTAAAAGTTTTTAAAGTATGTACTAGCATAGGAAAACAGAGATGGCTCAGATTTGCCACAGGACTAGGATAGTCCAAGCAGCTAAAGCAGCCAATGCTTTGCATTTCACTGGCATCTGCAGCATGGTACAAACTGTCTTCATGTGCATGTATATACAGAAATACACACAAAAATCACTTCCATCTTTTCCAAATGTCACTGAAAGAAGAAAGGCAAACAAATCAGAACGGGCACAGGAGGAAAAGGTATTATATGCACTTTTATTTGCCCACTAACTCAAGTAGTCGTTAACCTTATCCCTTACTCTGTGGCCATTTTCTTGAGGCTTCGTAGGAAGAATAGCCCCAAAGGTTAAGAGAGGAAGCAGAAGAGAACACTGGATTTACAGCTGAGATAGCAGAAGATACTCTGTTCATGAGGCAAGTAGCAGCCAGACAATGACCAGTGTGAGGAAAGTGGTCATGTGAGGATCAAACGAGCTGAGAAACAAACATGGTGAGAAGACTTGTAATTACCAAGTAATTTAACCCAGGCACACGCTAGGCATACTACAGATGGGACAGCTTTTTCCCAACTGAAAAGCAAAGCATCAACTGCCTCAGTTGAATCCAGCCTGTGTCTTTTATCGGGGCCAGCCACTAGATGGTGACACCATCACAAACCTCACCTACCGGTGAGGAACGGGCAGTGGCACACGCAGAACCCATCGCCACCAACACCAGCTGCAAGCCCAACAAGTACCGTGAGAGCCAGATGTTTACGTGCAAGTGAGCTGGTTGTCACCCAGCATTGCCAGTAGAGGCACACACCCTTCAGAGACCGGGATTTCCTCCAAGCCCATATCCCCTGTGACCAATTATGACGAATGGCTCAGGACAGTAACAAGGGCTGCACTTCTCCCTGCTGTTTCAATGATCTATTTTATTGGGGTGCAATAATAGTATTTGTGAGATGTCTGAGATGCACACTCACTGCATTTAAGTAAGTGAAGGATGTGGAGGATTCATGTTGTTTACTAACAGGGATCAAGTTAATCTCCCAGTCCATTCTTTGACACCCAAGTGGTGACAAGATAAAGTCTATGGGGAGCAGCAACCTGACAAGGAAGCTGAAGAAAGGCTCCTTCTACCCTGAGGCCACTGCCTACACCAGGAACTGGCCAGCAAAAACAAGACCCAGCAAAATGGTGTACTTGGAAAAGTTGCCTTAACACTAGATACTGAACATGCCAAGGAGGATAGCTGCTCTTGTACCCAATCCATGGACTACACAAGGGCTCCCTTCCATGACCAATTTACTGAGAGCTCTTTACCAACTTTACCATTCAGCCTCAAAAGCTCCTTGCTGTGCTGGTACATGCTGGAGGGCTTACAGTATGTTGGACTAAGGCAGCTGGTGTGTTCAAGACTTCTGAGCACACCTAGCACACTGCTGAGGTATTTGTTTACTCTGGCATTTTTGGGGTGTCTTCTAATCTGCTGAAGGCAGGATGCTTTTACACACCGATTTTCTAGCACTGGAGCTGATGGTGCTGCTAAAAAGACAGAATAGCTGCTTGTCTTGCTCACTCTCTCATGAGCTGCATTCCTTTTCCCACTCCCCTGGCTGATCTGTTAGCAATTACTATCAACACTCTTGGCCTCCCTAAAAGCAGAGGACCTTAACTACAAGTATATTACATCCTCTGGACTGCAAGTCTGGCCCAGCTATAGGCAGCCTCTTGGGAAGGTCTATTAAATTGCCCTGTGGCTGCAGGCTTGTATGAGCAGCAAGTGGGTGGGGACTCCTCTGGAAGGGGGACAAGAAAGCAGCCTCTCACCCATTCCCCTACTTCCACAGCAAAGCAGAAGAGGGAAATGCTGGGAACAGCAGGGGATTAATGAAAAGGGAAAAACTGATATAGCTTCCAGTCTGTTTGATGATCTGTCTGTAAGGCAAGTCACCTCCTCCAACATAACCAGAATAGAATTATTTTACAAATCAGAGTGTTGATTTTAAAGGTTTATTGCAAAGCATGAGAAGGCTGAAAAAGTGCAGTAAGGGAGCTTGCTCTTGCCTCATTTCATCACGACCTCCATTCAAAGCCACAAGAGCAAAGCAAACCTTTTGCTTTGCCTTGAAAGAAGCTGGTATACAGCATCACCAGAAAATCTCATCAAGAAAGCAAAAAAAGGTAATGAAAAGATTTATTGCTGGCTGCCTTTAATAGAATCACAGAATCATAGAATGTTTAGGGCTGGAAGGGGCCTCCAAAGGTCATCTAGTGCAGCAACCCTGCAGTGAGCAGAGACATCCTCAACTAGACCAGGCTGCTCAGAGCCTTGGCCAACCTCACCTAGAGTATCTCCAGGGATGGGGCCTCAACCACCTCCCTGGGGAGCCTATTCCACTGCTCTACCACTCTCAAGGTAAAGAACTTCTTCCTGATATCCAGTCTAAATCTAGTCTTCTCTAATTTAAACCCATTACCCCTCGTCTTTTCACTAGAGCCCTTGTAAACAGCCCCTCTCCAGCCTTCCTGTAGCCCCTTCAGGCACTGGAAGGTGGCTATAAGATCACCACAGAGCCTTCTCTTCTCCAGGCTGAACAACCCCAGCTGCTTCAGCCTGTCCTCGTAGGAGAGGTGTTTCAGCCCCCTGATCATCTTTGTGGCCTCCTCTGGACCCGCTCCATCAGCTCCATGTCTTTCCTGTGCTGAGGGCTCCAGAACTGG
>JAOEGS010004650.1:0-10016 GCA_025447755.1 Corythornis vintsioides | reverse complement strand
AAATATATACAATAAAATAAATAAAATAAAATGCCCTATCCTGCAAAGCTCTAGATAAGTTGCTCTTTTGGGATATGGTCACTCCTTCCGCAAGCTGTTGTGTTGCAGCTTGATATTTGGTTCTAGGAACAAACCCACTATCTTCACCAGGCAGCCAAGAAACTGCTTGTATACATCACAAGAGGAAGAGAGAAAAGATGCTCTGAGGCAACACTCAACCAGAGAATGTCTAGGGTTTGACCAGCTAGATGCTCCTTTGCTTTTCATGTAACAGTTTGACAACTGTAAAGCCAGATAGACTGAACTAACATGGCTTTGCTCCTTAATGCTAGATTTCCTCTGTGGGATATCCAGGGTTAACAAGCATAATAAATTCATCACTGTATTTTTCAAGGGGGAAATAGAAAATTCTTGAGCTCAATCTGCCTATTTATTAGTCTTCCTTAACCCACTGTACAGTCCATGAACACACTGGGAGCTCATATCCAAACGGTCCAACAGAAGGAGGAGGGATGGTCCAGCTACAGAGAACATCTGAAAGCAGTTTCCTTCTGTGCATTTGAAACAGGCCAGCTCTGACAGCCCATGTAAACCTTTCAAAACAGGGAGTATCAAAACCCACAGGCCTGGACACTCCCTGCTTCAGCAACTTACTTCAGAGGACTCTCCTTGCTTCAGCACCTCGCCCAGCCGGGCCGGGTGCCAGCGTTCTGCCAGGAGGCTGCACTCCACTGATCACATGGTTTACACTCAATTTTGCACGTAGGAGCTAGAGAGGAAGAACTGTTTGGGAACATGTATAGATTTCAAGGGTACTGGGTGGGCCTGCAAATTCCTTCCTGCATTAGAAAACTTGCATTAAACTGATAGGCTAAGCAGCTGTCCACGCCAAAGAGGTATACATATTTAACCAGGTCAGGCTCGATCAGGCCTCAATGTGCTGCTCTGATGTTCCTGTTTGCACTGGACCTCACAAGACCTGACAAACCCTGAATTAAACCTGCATTCAAACAATTTCTGCTGGGAGAAGACAGCACTTTTGCCTACCATTCTTGAGCAATTATCAGTTGTTCAGAAGCTGAAAGCCTCTGCAGATTGTTCGTACACACTGGATGTGTCCATGGCACGGTTCTGGTTTATCATAATGTTTAAGGAATTTAGTAATTGCACAGTGAATTAACGTTTATTATGTAACCACAGTCATTAATACTACGTAGCTGAGCTTAGGTTCATGAAGAATTTTACCCTGGAGTCTGAGTACCATGTTAAACACTTGGGTGTAGCACTCAGATCCTGATTCAGTGTGCATGAAATCCACTGGAAAAACTCCCAGAGTCCTAAACCAGCCTCATGTACCACAGTTCCCAGTCAGACTACAGGTCAAGCTCAGGACAATATCAGGGCAAATCTCACACTGATCACTCTGCCCACCTATCCAGAACTTTCCAGGATCCTATGTAGTGAGTGCTCTGTCATAACTGTGATCCAAAACATCATCCTTCATTTTGGACCTTCAAAGGGATAGCAAAGGCCAGCTGTGATTTGTTGTGGAAATAAGGTTAAAAAAAGCAAACAAAACAAGTGACATTACCCCATGACAGGTAATGAGATGTTGTGGTTTAACTCCTTGGGATGCCAAACACCACAAAGCCTCTCCCTCCCTCCCTCCCTCTCATACTCAGTAGGATAGAAAAAGGTTTTGGGAAAAAAAAAAAAAACCTACAATAATTTGTGGTCTGAGAGGACAGAAAAGGAAATGAAATGAAAATAATAATAATAATGGTTAATAAAAATAGACTATAATAGACTATACAAAACAAGTGATGCACAATGCAATTGCTCACTACCTGATTACTGATGCCCAGCCAGTTCCTGAGCAGCAGCACCCATCCAGCTTTCCCTCTAGTTTATATACTGAGTTTGATGTCAGAAGGCATAGCTCATTTGGGTCATCTGTCCTGGATGTGTCCCCTCCCAGCTTCTTCTACCCCCCAGCCTACTCACTGATGGAGTGGTATGAGAAGCTGAAAAGTCCTTAGAGTAAACACTGCTTAGCAACAACTAAAACATGAGTGTGTTATCAACATTAGTCTCATTTTAAATCCAAAACACAGCACTGGACTATCTACTAGGAAGAAAATTAACTCTACTCCTGCCACAACCAGGACGTGAGAAGGTTCAGAGTCTAAGAACATCTATAAGCAACAAGTCTTTCCACAAGTAACACAGATACTACACACCGTACATCCCCTGGCTCTGAAGACATAGGATTTACCTATGCAATGACACAGAGCATTGACATCAGAAAGGATAGGTAGGCACTGGCCAGTTACCTTTGTTCTTCAGACAGTTTTCTCAGAAACTCCCTGGCTGTCCTGCTGACAAACTGGCCAAAGTTTTTCCATAGAAAGGGCAAAAGAGAAATAATATAAACATCTTGTTCTTTTATTACCTGAACTTTCTTCATACAAACTTTTCATAGAAGTTTCATGTTTATGAACAGCCCAAAAGGCCATCATCAGAATAATAGGTTCTCAGAAGTGTGTCTCATTATTTGGATGTTCATATGCATCTTGGTGTTCTCAATTAAATATTGATATGACTTTTCATTAGACTTCTATAAGTGCAGAAAACACAATGAATGGTTAACAGTGTCTGCCCACCACCACTGTTGACTGTTTTGGTTGGGTTTTTTATCACAACAGGTATTTGTCCAAATCCAAGACTAAACCATAATGTTTTATTCCTGGTCAGTATTGCTAATTAGTGGATATTCTCAAATCTGACCGTATGAATCTGATGGGAGATTTACTTCAAGTGAACCTTCCAGCCAGCTCAATTGTGCTACTGGAGTTTGAGAACTTCCAAGTATTATTACCAAAAACTTTCATACTATTTCAATTTGAGGGAGGTAAGTTTCTCTTAGGTGTCCTTCTAAGTTTATAATAAAAAACCCAAAAGGTCATAAGATATGTCTGGCTAGTCATTTCACAGCCATCCTGATTGCTATTTCACAAAGTGCTAAGGCCCATTAACTGTTTGGGAGGCAGAATTTCTGTGGACACTGTGCTGCTGAATGTTTCCAGATAAGGGTAATAATTTCCAGGGTGTACAGGAGCCTGACTGCTTCCTGCCTGCCTTGGTCTCCCGAGAGACTGCCAGAACAGGACTGTTTTGACAGAGTAATGAACCACCCTCCCAAGAGTCAGCTTTTCAGGGCTCCAGTTCAGCTCACACCTGGAGCACAGGTGTAAGCCTGTTTAAACATTGCCAGGGAGGGAACCAGCAGAAACACAAGGGGAAATACCTCGTCTCAGTCCACTGGCAGCATGACCATAAACTTGTTTATTCATTAATGTGGTAGCCCCAAGGAGAACTGCCCATTGTCAAGGACTGGAGAAAGTGAAGGGTATGTATGAAGGGTCTTTTAAAGGGAATTACCAGCATTCAGAAAAAGATAACTAGAAACCCAAGAAGACTAATGAACTGGAGCCTCTCCCAGCTTGAGAGGTAGCATGCAACCTGATCAAAATCAGCACTTCCAGGAGGGGAGACTGTTACTGTTGATCCAGCAGGGCTAGGACGGGTAGAAATGTTTCTACAAATGCTTTTTCCTGCCAGGAAACATGGTTTAAGTCACAAATTTATAATGAGAGCATCAATTTCAGCAAAATTTTTTTTCTTCTCAGAAAAACTGAGGTCTGTTTTCATCAGCATTTCTCTTCAACTACACTTGAAGTCTAAATATTTATGTGAAATGAATGACACCATCATTAAACCTTCAAAACATTAGATGCAGATGCATCACTTTTAAAAAAATAATAATTCCAAGATGAAGACTGATATTTTCATTTTCCTTCACATTTCAGATTAATTTCCACCATTTCAAAATTCTCTATAGAACAGATATTGTGACCCTCTCCAGCAAGTTTCTAGACTCCTCTTTCACTGTATAAATCAGAGGTGACAACAACGAGCTCTAATGCCAGAAGCAAAAGTAAATTTCATTTTCCCCTCAGTTTTCAGAATCAGTAACTAAATTCATATCAATGAGAACTGCAGGTGCTAAGAACTGGCATAATTTCAGAAAGCCATTATCCTCTATGATTTTGGGTATCTAAACTGAGTATCTAAACTAAAATAAGCACTCAACATCAGAGATCAGTCCTTTAATTCACTGTGCCAAAAAAGGTCTGTCAACACTGCAGACTGTAAATGAACGTAGACATACTAGAGCTATCTTTAAAAGAGATTTGATACCACAAACACTGATTTAACCTGTTCCTCAAGTAAAACACTGGCCCACTGAGTGCTTGTAGTTTGAGACTGCAGGCAAGTCAGCTGTGTGACAAATGCCTTCCTACTCCGTTTTTCCTTCCTCACTGTTTCCAGCATTTTGAAGCAGTATTGTTTAATGGCAGGCTGCTTCCTGAAGCTGCTTCCTTCAACTGCCTGTCGAGCCCTGTGGGAATCTTTCCACTGATTTTAACTGGAGCATGATCAGGCCCCAAAGAAGTAGTGGTAGAATCCCTAGACCTATGAACAGCTGTCTCTGGCTTTCTGAAAGAAAAGAGGGAAAGTTATTCCTGCAGCTGTTTTCCCCTAAGTGCTCCTTCGCTCCAAACTGTAACAGGACTGGAGGGAAGGGGAGAAGGTGGAATTTTAATAACCCATTAAAAAGGAGTATGGGCCATTGCGCAGCAGCTCTTTCAGTTCTACTCAAGCAGGGTCACTGCTGCCAGGCTCAGACAACCCTAAGGGCACGGGAAAAGTTGTCGTCTTGTTTTCACATCTCATTCACAGAATGGATAACGAGGGGGAGGGAGGGATCAGCTTTTGGGTTAATTAGCACCATGAACAGACAGCTGCATTGTCATTAAAAGTTCAAGAAGTCACCAGGGTCATCACTGAACTGCAAGATGTACACATATGCACACGAGGCACACGTCTAAGCCTGGATTTTTAGCAGCCTTGCTCGGCTCTGATTTTCCACTACCCCAAGGGAAACACTTTTGAGTCAAGAACACTGAACTGTTGTAGCTCTGAGGAGAGGACAGAAGCACAAAGGCACTCCCTCTGAATAGAAGTTGTTCATCCCCTTGGAACGGCTTAATTTCACACTTAATATACCAACTAAGAATAGTTACATGGCTTTTTTCCCCTGAGAAAAATCAGAGGTGTGGCTTACCAATGTATAGTTTTGTGTCTGCTTGTAATATTCTGTAATATAAGATGAATCCCAGTTAACAAAACCAGGCTATTGGTGCACATCATTTTCTTCTACAAGCAAGGAAGCTGAGGAAGTGCAAACGCATATTAGCAAATCTAGAAAGGAGCATGTATGAATAATAGCAAAAGCATTAAACCCATTAAAATGACAAGTAATGCTATTAATAAGGTTTGGAGCAGCCAGCACTAGCCCCAGAGAGTCACAAGTTGGCCAAAAAACAAAACCAACAAATTATTAAACTATGCAAAACAGCCACAGATTACATCCTCATTGCCACAGTTTGCAGCAACGTTTTCTGGCAAGGGATATTAGTGAAAATGCACCAAGACAAGTAATGATTCCCCTGCCACCTTCCAAACAAAACAGGGAAGAAATGCAACCTTGAATAGTTGAAGCATTCCTGCTTCTGCAGCAAGCAGACCAGCATTGCCTGGTCCTGTCAGGTGCAGCTTTGTTGCCTAAACATTCTAAAACCAAAACGGGGCTGAAACCACTCTCGTTATACTGAAATCTCACCAAAACTTAGTTTTCCTTTTCTAGGTGAAAGGAACACATATCCTGCTTGCTCTTGCTGCTAAATTGGCAGGCAAACATGTAGCTAGCTCATGAGTGTATATAGTTCCATTCAGTGCTTGGTCTTTGCCAAGGGAAATTACTCTGGGAATAAAAAACTGTTTCTGTTTTGGTTTTTTGTTGGTTTGGTTGGTTGGTTTTTAACCATTATAGCTCTGTTGATTCCAGTGTACACTGATTGTACACATTACTGATTTTCAGTATGCTTATGACAAAACAGCTGTTGCAGCAACTCCAGTCGTGATGTTCTCATGAGGAAAAAAAAAAAAAAAAAAAGAGTAAAAAGATACAGTCAAATATTCATTGGGGCAATAACACACATCAGCATTTTGGTTCTGACTGCCCAAGTTAAGATGGCTGCTGATGGATTACATCAACAAAGTTCAAGGGGGCTAAGCAGGTCCTCTTAGAAAACTCAATTCTCAATTCCTTCCCTCCCATTCAGGACTCTGGGTATTTTAGGGAATAAAACCTGCCTTTTCTGTAGTCTTTCTATGGTGAGACCTGGTGATGTTGCAAAGCACTGCCACAAAAACATTTTAGTAATAACTTTGGTCACTCTTTCCTAGTTGGTACACGTACATATTGAGGATTATGTGCTGGAAGGAACCCTGCCTTGTGTTGACCTTATCATGGCTTCATGAATGAATACATTACCTGCACAAAAAATGTGAACCCCTAGGAATGCCAGGACATCTGTCACTCTGGGATTCCATTCTGGTCACTCTTCTGTCAAAAAGGCAGCCCAGTAAGGATGCATGTGGGCAGCAATGTCAAATTCAGAAGAGGGGAGCTCTGAACAGCACTAAGGACAGTTGACTTCATTGGCCCACACTGCCATACTGCATAAAAGACAAACAGGAGAACAGTTTGACAGGAGGGAAAGAAAGACCCAGTGCTTGCCTTTACCCCACTTCTTCCCCACGAGCCATTAGTACTGGAGGAAACTGGTAGAAGAGAAGGGTGTTCAGAAACAAACATGAGATCTTGCACAGGCAGGAAGGAACCTATTGGCTTGAAAACTTTCCGGTACTGACTAGTGAAAGCTTTGTTTCCCATCCAGTCAAACACACAGGTGCTGTCTGCTTTGTTGACTCTACACTACTTCTTCAACCAATTTAAACATGGAATTGGAATAAAGGTCAATAAGGACATACTTCACTTTTTTTTTTTTTTTTTCAAACATGCTAATCTGTTGGCAGTGTTGCTCCAGCAGGCTCCTGCTAAATCACACAGCACAGGGATGTCAGGGTCTGTAACATAGGGATTTATTACTCTTAAAAGTCCTGTAATTATTCGGTATCAGGAGAATCCTCAGAACAAGATATGAGTAAATACATTATTCTCATTCTATTGGCCTCCCAGTCAAACAGAAAAAGTGCACACCAGAATACATTGGGAAGCTCAAGACATAACTGCAATATAGAATTCATGTGGGAGGTAGATCAGAAATTTATAGTGATAATAAAAATAGACCCCAGAGTTAAAACAACAAAACAAGACTTTTGGAAGCAACTTAAAACTGCAGGGTTTGGATCGATGTCTAGCTATGAGGAATTAGATGACAGCCACAGAAGGGGGCTATGGGAAAAGTCAGACTACCCCACACCAGGCTCCTGGGAGGTATCTTTTATCAGCATCAGAAAATCTAGCCTAGCTGGATGATGCACATGACTCATGACCACAGGTTCTTCTGCAGGGTGCATGTTCCAAAGGAAAGGTGTGAAAGGCATTATACTGATAAGGATCATTGGCTATTTGCCACCAGGTTTAGGTGAGCTTCTCTCCGAATGGATAATCCATTAAAACCTTTTTGTGATCATTTGAGGTCTCTTAACATGCCACCTAGTCTGATTTCTGTCTGATACTGTAGAATTCTCTCTGTGCTTGTCTGTAAAGCTGTGAACAGTGAGGGAAAAGCAGGACAGCTGCTTAATTCTATTGAAAATATACTGTCTGTAGAGAAGATGGAAACAGACTTACTGAAGTCTCCTTTTTATCTTGATCCTCTAAGGAAATAACCAACTAAATCCTTAATCCCCCACCCCCTTGGGGGGGAGGGGGGAGAGATCAAAAAGGGACAGGTGCTGCTCTTCAAATATAGAGAAGTGAAACAAAGGGCTTAAGAACTCATCCTGCCCTTACCCCCAGCACAATCCTTTGCAAAACTGAGGCTCTTGCACAGGAACTGCTGCTCTTTTCTTCCCACGCTTCTTTGAGTTTGTGATTTTTGCCCTGCAGGATGTTAAGGGAGGGCCCTGTATTTTGTGGCTATTGAAGTACTGTACATGATGGCTACTTAAGTGTCCCAGGGGTCACTTGGCAGTTTTGTTTTCTCTCGAACTGATCCTCTTCAGCGACACCTTTAAAGTATTCATTATCACAAGTGCTATATACATTTCCATGCAGTGTGGTCCTTCAACCAGGGTCTCCTGGTCCTTCTTAAATCTCTTCTCCTCACCCTCCCTTCTCCCAAATACCAGAAATTTTTCATTTTTTAGCTCTGCACCATATGTAGTGTATTATTTATTGGAGGAACTTGATTACTTAGAAACAGGCCCATGTATTTTAATGCAGATGAGAGTATAATAAAAAGGGAGATTGATTCACTTTTAAAGGAGTCCCTCCATTTTCCCACAGTCCACAGGGACCCAGCACTCACACATCATAAGATGAAGCAGAGGACCCAGAGATCACGATCTTCACAAGAGGTGGTCTAAAGGCTGTTTCATACTGTCAGCTCAATCCTCCTTAATCTGCAATGTGCATTTCTCTGAACCTATGAAAAGCAGGCGGGATATTTATAGCAGTCTTAGAAGAGGCAGGAAGTAGGAAACAAGGGTGGGTGTTTGGACAGTGTATAAAGGGCTTGGAACAGTGGGGCCAGCCTGGAACTCCTGCCCTCAAAAGAACATGGAGCTGGAGGAGAAGTGTCTAGGGAATAGCTGGTTGTCTACAGATATCCTCTGGCTCCCTCCTCCTCTACCTGTTGCCTTTCCAACACCAGCCATTTCCTGTCTTTCAAAGTCAAGTGGAAGTTTTCCATTCTGTGGTTTTCCTGTCCTGGTACAAGCAAGCACATTTTTTCACTTATATATTAACTGTTTGGAGACCAACACCAAAACCTGCTCACCAGAGAGATGGAAAGTTTCCTATTTACAGCTGATGCAATAAATTTGAGAGAGCTTATTAAACATCAGAGGAGCACGATCTTTGCTTGCTCATGTATTCACTGAGCATAAGAGATTGAACTTGTTGTCTGAACAAATGCTCCAGTGCTCTTCTATAGAAAATTAACAGACTAACATAATGCCCACAGGCTATGCTGCAGTAGTACCCACTACTGAGAGAAACATGGAGAAAAGGAAGCAGATGCTGAAGACCCCACAGGGTAATTAAAACACAATATGATGGAGTTAAAATTTGTGTCCTTCAGCCTAGGCCAGCAGGAGCTTGGGTCATTTTGAACGTGGTCATGTGGAACAGAAATACTCCCAGGTTGACAATGGCCTCCCTGACATCGTCCCCAGGCACTGCTCTCTGCTGGTTCCTGACACACTTCAGTGCCAGGAAGGACAGCACAAATCACCTCCTTTCTTCCTGAATTAAAAATGAGATTCTACATCTCAAGCAAACCATAGCTGATATTTGATGAGGTTTGATGTTACTTTTTGTCTATGTGTCTCCCTGCTATTTAACTATTGTCTGTATACTGTTTCTAAGGGTTGAAATTGCCCTTTGGAAAGGTCTTATATAAACACTAGCAGGAATCTGGACTATTCATAGTCAACATTTATTTTAGCAGCACACAACTCAAGAGACTTCTATCTTGTTTCCAAAAGACTTCCAGAATCTTTTCTAGCTGGCAGCAACTTTGAATAAATAATCAGGGTTGTGCAAAACTACTTGCATTTTTATGTTATTAGACATTGTCAATTAATACACTAAATCTAGCCACTGATCACTCAACGGAACTACTTCACCTTATAGTAGAAGGTTAACTTTTTTTAACAATAATTTTAAACTCTCAAGTGTTTGTAATATTCCTTTCAGAAACCTGAAACCAGTAAGTCAAATCCAGAGACCAGTGGCACTGCACCTGCTTTACACAAGTTATGAATCATAGAATCATAGAATCATAGATAATAGGGGTTGGAAGGGACCTAGAAGATCATCTAGTCCAACCCCCCTGCCTGAGCAGGATCACCTAGAC
>JAOEGS010004649.1:15740-58135 GCA_025447755.1 Corythornis vintsioides | reverse complement strand
AGAGGCTGCATCATTTGGTCCAGTAGTTTTTTTTTTTTTCCCCCCCCCCCCCCTTTTTTTTTCTTGCAGTTGTAAATAAATTATTCCTCAGATGAGGGATTGATCATCTCTTCTGCCATGCAATCATGGTGTTTATGTACAGTGCATGCTGTGGTGTTAGCAGTGTAAATAAGCTCCAGCCTTGCAGTGCACTGATAAGGCGCAGTGCAAGTTAACTGTGTGGGGTGGCAGCCCCATGGGCTCAGGCTGTATTCAGACAAGCTTTGGGCATAGGAAAAAACCCCAAAACAATCCCAAACCAAATCAAAATAAAAAGCCCAAGAAGCACTTATAAAAAATTGAAAGGAACCGGCTTTCTTCTGCTCCAGCTACCTATTTCATAACACAACTTTGGAGCTGGTGTGGCTCTAACACAGCTAGCAGAAGGGTTTGATCCACCACCCCTCCAGCCCGTGGTGGCACTAATCCTTTCCCTCTCATTAAAAAGATAAAAAGTGCTGCCTCCCCCACTACCCCCTTCCCACCCCCCCAGAGCCCCATGCATCACTGCAGTCCTGCAATACCTTTGTCCGACATCACTCCCCATGGATCCCATCCTCCGAGCCGGTAACAAGGGGCTCACCCCGTGGACATCTTCTGTGGTGGCTGGTGGGACAGTTTTTACATGGGAATTGCTCTCGGAAGGAGAATTCTTCAGCTTGGCTCTTGCCATCCTGTGCTGTGCTTTGGCTGCCTCTCCGACCTCCTCCTCTTTCCCCCCTGAACTCTCTCATACATAGCAATCCTCACCGCATCCAGTTCAGAGCCGTCGGCACGTACCATCTCCTTCCTTCTTCCCTCTCCCCACTTGCAGCTGCTCAGTGGAACAATCCTGCCCTGCACATTTATTTTGGTAGTGAAGGGAGTCGAGGCAAACTCTCTGGCCTTGCTGCTGCAACGGATTTGGTGCAAGGCGACCAAGAAAACATCCACAATGCAGAAACCTCTGAAACAGCTTGGTTGAGTAAATAATGTTAATTGTTTTGACTGCCTCCTTTAAAAAAAATATATATATACAAACCAAACCAACAACATCACACTGCTCTTATCATCACAAGCAGGGCAGGGGCTGAGGGATTATTTTTTCCCCATCCCTGTTTTTCAGTAGCAACGTGAGGGGGTGGAAGCTATTTTATCTTATTCCTCTGTGTAAAGAGCAGTGTGTGGACTGCATGCCAGGGAGCAGACTCAGCGTGCCTGGCTCACAGACACAAAGCAGCAGAGCAAGAGCCCCTGCAAAATGCACCCTCTGTGAACCCAGCAGAGAGGAACTCGCTACTGATGCCCTCTCATCAGCCACGGGGCTCCAGCACTGCTCACCTGGCCACTGCCTGTCCCAGAACAGCCCAGCCTTCCCCCTGCAGATGAGAACAAAAGCTGCCACTCCTAGAACACGCCTGGCATCTCAAGCAGAACAGGGAATTCACATTGGCCAGGGGTGTCCTGAGCAGGGGCTAAACCTGCAGCTCTCCCAGTGCACGGGTGAGACTGGAAAGGCAGAGTGGGGGGCTGATGCATCCCACACATTTGGGGAGATGACACCAGTCTATAGCTGCTCCTGCTCGTGCAGCCTTCAACACAGAGCATCTAGAAAAGGACCACGAGGGTGCTGCAGCACCAGCACAGAAACACAACCCCGGGGCATGGGCTCAGCACCATGGAGAGCAACAGCCTGGTACCACCCACCAGCACCGCCCCACAGCGCGCCAACTGCACCCATGGCACGCCGACTGCACCCATGGCACGCCGACTGCACCCCACCCATGACATGCCAGCATCACCCCACATGCCAACAGCACCCCACCCATGACATGCCAACACTGCACAAGGACGCTGCCCCACGGTGTGCCAGTGCCACCCCACCCCGGGCCACAAGCACAAGGCAATGCTGCCCCATTGTGTGCTTTAAATAAGAGCAAATTCACAGACTGAGCACCAGTGAGATGTGTTCATGACCACTCTGCCACATGCCCACAAAGTGATCAGAGCACCTGGCACCATCAATCTGCACCAAACTCAGGGAGGAAAAGGCCAGTCCCTCCCTTCTTCTCTATCTAAGCTGGGCCTGAGCTCTGCTCATGTTCTTGTCCCAATGACACAAAAGAAATCCCCAGCTGCTCTGGGAAGAGAAACCAAGTCCTTGTTTCCTGTTAACCAAACCCTTGTTTCCCTACTCAGAGCATTATTTTTTAATGGGATTTTACTGTAAGACATACTTTATTTCAGTATTTTAAGTGTAGAATGGTTAATAACCCACAACCCATTTATTAATGTGCCAGCTTTCAGCATACATTTAATTTCCCTTTTTGCCTCAAAATGTTTCATTAGCTCAATGCATTCATTTTTTAACAAAGTCATTCCTTTCTGCTTCATGGTTTGCTTCAGTCTCTGTATCTGTTTACTTCAGGGTGTTCTTCTCAAGCCCCAAATACAATTACTGCTGTCAGCTATTTAGACTGGACTGTGCCCAGCTCAGGGCCTGACAAATCCTCCTGGACAACTGGAGTCACTGGGATTGGGGCAATCGGGTCTCTTTTTTGGGGAACTACTTGCAAATTCTACGTTGTGTTGTATTCCTAATTCCAGAAGAACATTAATTTCAGGACTGAGGTCTGATGTGAAAAGTGGTTTATGCTTAAACTATAATCCCAGCTCTAATGCCATCAAGCAGCAGCACTGAACAGAGGAGTTATTAGGGAAAGACCTGGGGAATTTTAACAGAAAATAGAAACTCTCCTGTCATACTTTTGCTGTGGAAAAGGTGACAAAAACCACATCAAAGAACCTCTTGAGAAACTCAGTTCCTGCCTGCAGAAACCTCTATGTGAAGACACCTTTTTTGTTAAGCACTTAAAAACAAAACAAGACATGAAAAGCAGAAGAAAGGGAAGTGATGTGGTGCAGGGCCAGGAGAAACTGCAAGGTTTGAACAGCCATTTCTCTTCTGAGGGAGAAAAGAGGTCGCCTGGTGCTGAGAAGAACCTTTCCAAGGCTGGATAACCCTGCAGAGCTACTCAGACTCCTCAGATCTGTGCTAAGCTGCTGAAGCAGTTCTTTTGCTGTAGTGCTGTCAGAAAAATATTCCCCTCTCAGGCAAAACAATGTGTTCCACATTTCACCTAAAGACCTACAGCCCTGGCAGCATCTCTCCTCCCATGCCACCTCCCAGACAGTCATCGGGTGCTGTCAAGTCAGTCAGAGCAGCTGAAGGAGAAGGAGTGAAGCAGGAACTCAGAGCAAATGCAGTCCAGAGCTGTCTGGGTCACTGAGCCATCAGTAATGCAGGAAAAACACCCTGGTCCTCTCAGCTGGGAGTTGGGAAGCCAGGGCACCAAAAAATAGTATAATAGATTGGTTTGGGTTGGAAGGGCCTTTTAAGGGTCATCTAGTCCAGCCCTCCTGCAGGGAGCAGGGATATCTGCAACTAGAAGACCACAAGAAGGTCTCCTCAGAGCCTTCTCTTCTTCAGGTTGAGCCCACCCAGCTCTCCCAGCATAGAGGTTTCAGCCCTCCAAGCATTGCTGGGACTCCTCTGGCCCCACTCCAACAGGTTCCTGTCTCTGCTGTGCTGGACTCAGCACTGCAGGAGGGGCCTCTCATAAAGCAAAATAAAAGCCCTGGGTTGTTGTTGGAGTGCACCTCTGCCTGTCAAAGGGTAAAGGATCACACTGAATGGCTGCTTTCCATCACGAAGTGAAGGGCTATTACTTAGGAAAATACATTTAAGACTCACTGCAGGTTCCCTGTGCTGGTGTCTGGTCATGGCTACGTGCTTACCCTCAACTCAGATGATGCAGCAGGCAGAACTCATTGCTCAGCACATCCAGAACATTCCTGCTGGGAAACCACACGTTCCTAGAAAGAGCCACAGCTGTAAAGGAAACCTGAAGATCAGCTGGGTGAGTCTGCCCTGCAGGGACACGGTGTCTGTGTTTCTACCCAAGGTATACAGGGGTAGGAGACACATCAAACACCTTGTTTGTGCAGTGGGCTCTCCAAGGGAATTCAGAAGTGAAAAAATCAACAAAACACAACCCTCTGTAACATCAAAGTCCAAACAAGAACTCCAGAAATATTTGCCTAACTGAATGCCAACCATCTGATTGTAAGCCAGGAAATCGATGTTTAATTTTAGTTTGAGAGCCCATTACAAACTGCTGATTTCTCATTTCAATGTCTGCATTATGCAAAGACCACTGCTGTGCTGAGGGCTGGAGAGCTGGCTGGGAATTGCTGAGAAGCAGTTGCATTGGTAATAATATTTCTGAAAATAAGACTCAGAAAGATGCAGAATTTTCATTAGTCTTACTTAATTCACAGCAACTGCACTGTTAAATACTCTCCTTTGATCCAGGTAGCTCTTAGTCTCAACTGCCAAAACTCCTTTCACTCACCTATTCAGCTTATTATTGATAAAGCCTGACCTGGTCCACTGAAACCAGTTGATGAAACAGGAAGGGGTTGGGTTTATTTCATATTGTCCTGGCAAACAAACTTGTGATGTTGAGATACATCCCCAAAGTGTCAGTGTGCAAAGCCTTCTGGAAGAAAAAACACTAATTTCAAAATCACGAAAAGTCACCCCAAAAGGCCTCGACTATGCAGAGATCCCCAAAAGATAACTTGTGAAGGAAAGCAACTTTTGCTAGAAAATATCTGTGCTCAGAACCATGTCAGCATCTCACATGGGACTTAATCAGCCACGGCAGAGCTGCTGCTCTACAGGAGGGGCTGCTTTCAAACACAGACACAACTCAAGGGACCCTGAGCTGAAAAGTCATTAAGGCTCATTATCATCTGTCTAGCAAATCCCCTGGTTCTATGGACACACCAGTGAAAATCACTTTTTCACTGGGGCTAGCACCCAGCCCCTCCAGCTGCTCCTCACTGACTGCTTTGTGTTTGTGCTGCCTTTGCTGGCCCCTCCTGACCACTCTTCTTTTAATAACTCCAAGGCAAAGGAAGGTTCCATGTCATTTTCTTTCCACCACAAACACTTCCTATATTTCAAAGCCCCAACAACACAACAAGCACAACATTAATGGCTTCATAAACTTCAGCACACAGCTAATACTTTGTCAAACATCACACTCCCCTCTGACCCAGCCCTTTGCTCAAATGTTTTCCAAGAAGTGCCTCGGTGTCAGTTGAGCCCTTCCCTCCCCTGGGAATGCCCTACATTGTCACCGTGCAGTTCATAAAATAGCTGTTCAGAAGCTGCCAATGCTTTGAAGCTGCCAAGGCTCAGGCACAGCCCTGCAGAAACAGCTCTGTGCCCACCACGAGGCTCCAGCAGCCAGGCAGGCAGTGAGCTGTGCAGAGCAGCACCCTCCCCAGCAGAGCTGGCTGGAAATACCACTATTTTGGAGGAAATGTAATTTCCTTTTTTTTTCTTGTTTACTAATCGGTCTCTTTACCAATGGGAAGTTAAAAATCACAGAAGATGGAGCTTCTGCTTCCTCACTAGAATATTTTTCCTCTGATGTTTGTTTCAGTTAAAATAACAAATTTGCTGGGGAAAAAAAACAACAAACAAACCAACAAAAAACCCAAACTCTAGTGTTGATGCTCCATCCTCTTCCCTTGCAAAGGACTTGGCCCTTCCATACCCATGGGGTGCCAGCACTGCTCCTCTGCACAGGGTTGCAGTGGGAACACAGACATCCAGAGGCCACTGAGGTCCCCAGAGGCCTCTTTCCTGCTTTCCTGAACAGCACATCCTGCACAAGAGTGATCCAAGTAATTCTTCTCCTAATAAGCCAGGTCCTTCTGTCTATATTTTTGACTATCAATCAGCAGGTGGAGTTGCAGTTAATTAGAGGGTTGAATCCAAAGAGTTTTGGTTCCTCTTAAAGTCAAAAATACAGTATCAATACACTGATTGCTTCAGATGGCAGAGATATTAGAATATACAGGAGATGTTTGGGAATCCTCTCCGGGCAGCAAGGATGTGAGCATTTATTAATAAAGTGCTTGGAAAATATTGTTGCATTGATCCAGAGTCAATTTAAAGAGTTCTCTCCATTTTCCTTCCATTAGTCTGGAGAGGAAGGTCCTTTCTGGCATGTGGCCACCAGCATGGGAGCAGGACTTCAGCACTCAACTGCTGCCAGGGAGTCAGCAGATCTTTCTGGGAGATGAGATGTGCAATGAAAATCTGGGTTTCAAAGACACATATGGTCAAATCCTTCCTGAAGGAGCTGAGGGAGAACCAGGAATGGATGGTGATTCCTACCTGCTGTTCACAGAGATGTACATTCAGCTGATGTGGGGCTTCCCAGAGGCTGTTCCCCATGACAGAGATATGAATCCCCCAGCAAGGTGCCAGGGTCACGTGCTGCCTCCACATCAGGTCAGGGCCAGGCAAGTCCACAGCAGCACTGTGCAGTCAAAGTAATTGCAAACACAGTCCGTGTTTAAGCTCCTGTAGCACTCTGCATTTGATGGCTCACAGCTCCTGACCTGCCCTCTCCTGTGAGCAGAAGCCCTCAGCAGCAGATTGCCAAAGATAATGGGAGGATTTCCCAGAACCTGAGTTTTCTTGGAGGTGAATCCATGTTTTGGCATCTCCACAAACAGAACCAGTAATGAGCTGTAAGCAGCAGGGCAGGGACACAAGAAAGCATCTCAGCATCTCTCCCACCCACACTCACAGCACACAGCGGTGTTATTAGTCACCATGTCCACTGATGCAACACCAAGAGGTCCTGGCCAAAACTAGTCTCTGTTACCCTGGGCTCAGCACAAGAACCCAGCCCTTTTCCCCTGCAGTCCTAAGAGGGCCAAGATACAGGAGGGGGATGTACAGCAGGACAGAAAAAGGAAGGGGTAAAATAGCCCATTCCTCTGTGACTGCAGGAGCTTGTAAGAAGTTATGGTTTCTCTGAGTTCTCCAGCTAAGAAACCAGAAACAGACACAATTTCAGTGGAATTTCTCCATGTACCACACAGAGCACAAGATCCAGAGGACATTGCGAAGCTGGAAGAGTCTTCCCAAGCAACAGGGTGTTGAACGTCTGGACAGGCCAAGTGCAACGCACACTGGGGTTAGGGCAACAGCAGCTCTCCACAGCACCTGCTCACCAGTAAACCAATACTGTGCCCTGTCTTGCCTCTGCTTTTGATGGTTTCCATTCCCTCTGCACACTGCTTTGGCAGGGTTAATGCCTTTGCACCACAGGCACTTGACGAGTTCCCTGAGAAGCTGTCAGATGGTTCTACACCACAGAGCGGTCTCTTTCCCAACATTTGTCTTTAAAAAGTAACACCATTCACATGAAAAGTTGATTAATTCCACTTGTTATAATTATTCTCACAAATAAAATCCAGCTATTCCCCTCCTGTGGACATGGGGGATAATGGTCCTTAGCCTTTGCAGTAAAGCATTTCAGTTCCAGGGGTGCAAAGCTCTGTACCAAGTGCTAAGTGTTATTATTAAGCTGTCATTAAAAGCATTTCAGGAAAAGTTCACAAACTGCAGGGATTTGTCATCACAGCAGCTCACGGGGATGGCAACTGGGCTGAGCAGTCACTGCAACAACCACAACCATACCAAAGTCCCCAACTCCATTCAGGAGTCGCCACTGGAGCACATTCACTGCAGGTAATGCCACCCCTGTGTACATGTCCACCTTTGGAAGGGCATCCCCTCCTAGAATCTCTCTGCTGCACCACCCTGTGGGACCATCTCCCACCACCAAGGTGGGCTTTGGGGGGTGCTCCATCCCCACTGCACTTCTGGCAGGTGATCAGCAAACCAAAGAAAACCAACGGGAGGGAACCTGGAGCAGGGGAACCCCAATATTCCCTGGCACCACCACACAGCTGCAGAAAGCTTTGGCCAACTGACGCCACACTGAGGCGCCTGGAAGATGACACAGACAGAAATTAACTGGCTGGGTTTTATCCCCTCACTTCCCCTATTTAGTCTTGGCAGCTGAATCAGGCAGCACAACAGAACGGCACCTGGCAGCAGCTCCCTGCTTCGCCCAGCATCTCCTCAGCTGAGTTTGGGAGACTTCTCTAACAAACCGGACCACTGGAGTGTCAGGGAAGAAGGAACATTTGAAAAAGCACAGAGGAGAGCATATTTAGCAGCAGCAGCAAGAGAGCTGGAAACAGAAGGAAGCCTTTGAAGAGCTGAGATGATGGAGAGAGATGGAAAAATTATGTAAAGTAAGAAAATACATAGAGAGCTGGCAGGCAGGCTGTGAGCCCAGAGGGGGCCGGTGTGTCTGATACTGCAAGTGCCTTTGATTCCTCTGCCCCAACTTCTGTGCATTAACATTTCAAATGTTAACAATTTCAAAACGTTTGCATTTAGAAGAGGAGAGAACATCTCCCTTCCAGACCCAGGACTTCAGAACCTGCCCAGCAATAGGCAGCTGTGCCCAGCAGCATCCCCCCACCCCGTGCACAGAGCAGCAGCCTCAGCACTCCACAGCTCCCGACTGCCAGGGGGCTCGGCCAGACCCCCACAGCTACACCCTGACCCCCAGCAAGGGGTTTAGCAATGAGTCCCCTCCTGGCTAGCCCGAAGGAGGGACAGCAGGTCCCCTTCACCAAGTAACTCCCCAGCTACTGAGAGCTGGCGAGGGCCGTTATGTAACCGCCACGCAAGAGCCTCGCGCGCCGGATCCCAGAACTGTCATCGCAGCCTTTGCAAAGCCATTTTTACCTCTCCAAGTGTGGCTCATCGGCGACGAACACGAAAGCTGCAAGCTCAGTATGTTAACTCAGGACTGCTACCCAGGGAGAAGAAGAAGAAATAGAGCAGACCCGAGCAGGTGCTGAACAAATACCCCTGCAAAGCCACAAAACCTCAGAGCGGTTTCCTCTGTCCTCGGTGCGTTTTACATGCTTAGGAGCAGAGAGAGGAGACCCCGAAGCTTTGCAGTGACTTGCAATCTCTTCCCACTTCTTAACAAAGCTGATAACAGGTTCAGATGCCAGAGGTAAAGGGAAGGTATCTGTAGACCTGTCACAGCTGCTCAAACCAGCAAGGAAATTAAAGCCCCTGGGTAAAATCTATATATATATATCTGCAAGGAAAGCATGAAAAGTCTCCAGATAGAGCTAAGTAATCAGGCAGAGCCGAGTCACTTTTCCAGATGAGTACATAACGGGGTCACCACCCTCTTCCCGAGATTTCATGAGACCAGTGCCAGGGTCCTCACCCTGGCAGAGCGGGCAGCCTGTGCTGGCAGGGACAGACAGCATTTCCAGAGCATGACTCAGCCTGGCACTGTGCACAGAGCCAGAGGCTGCAGGGAGCAGGCAGTGATGCTCAGGGAAGATGGCTGGGCAGGACTCAAACCAGCCAGGAGGAGGGGGGGCTCCTGGACCCCCCTCATCCCCACCCCGCCTCTGCCCAGGGCTGTCAAAGCCACTTTCCCAGGGATGAGCAGGCTGGAGAGTGCCCTCCACTGCCAGCAGCTGCAGTTTGTTGCCTCAGCTCTATCGATCTGTGCACTATAAATGTTTATTACTCAAAGTGTTTGTGCTTTCCCAAGGGATCTGGAAACACCTTGTAAACACCCCGGGCACGGCTCACAATACGTGCCAGAGGAGCAGGGACAAAGAGGTCCCCGTGCCCAAGCTGTCAGCCAGGCAATAAACCCATGTCCTCTGGCACAATCACCACGGCAGTTCTCCAATCTTCCTTGCCTCTGACCTTTCCAAGGGATGGAGCCCCGCGGCTCCCCTCCAAGGCCAGGACCTTCCTCTTGCTGCCCTCCTTCTGTCAGTGGCTAAGCCAATACTTGAAGGGAGGGAGCAGGAGGCTCTGAGTGTCCAGCAGCTAAGGGCAGGATGGACACCAGCAACGTGCTCACCCCCAGCTCCTGCAGCACACTGCTCCATGCTGGGAGACACCCTTTCCCAGCCTTTCTCAGGGGATGTGCCAGGGAGCAAGAGCTCAAAAAGCACCTTGTGCCTCCACATGCAGCCTCTCTCAAGCCCTTGGAGCTCTATTTCCAGCCAGGCAGCAAAGTGCCAGTGATACTCCAGGAGACACAGCACAATGTTTAAGAAGCCAGGAGCCACAGAACCCCTCACAGAGCTCCCAGCAGAGCTCTCCAGTAAGCAACTGCACAGAGATTTTCCAGTTGCCAAAGGGATTCCTACTTTGCAGCTTTAAAAGATTCCAAGCTTTTTTTTTTTTTTTTGCATGACGTTTTTGTGACAACTTTGCTGCTGAAGTTTTAAAATTCTAATGAAATGATCTGTTAAACTGCAAAGCAGTATTTATTAAATGGTTCTAAGAGATTCTGCTTAAAATATGGAGAATTTTAGCATCTAAAAAACTTCTGAAAAGTTTTTTTTCCTCTGACTTTTTTTGGTTTTTTTTAAAGACAAATCTTCAAATCAGAAAGGCTTTGGGGCTCTCCGTCAGCTCTGCCAACTGTATCTCACAGTAATAGAATTTTCATCCCTCCCCAGGGTCTCTGGATCACGCTGGGTACCATTTGCCATACATTTTCTGTTTCCATCATCATTCATTTTGTAATACATTATATAAGACAGGGAAAATGGCAAGCCCATATAAAGCGAAATTCACAATGCGCTGCAGAAACAAGGCATGAACTCTATGGAGTCTGTGACAGCCTCATCACGGTGTGTGGGAAGGCCTAGAACAAGGGGTTGTACCAGACCATTGATCTCCAAGTATGTTTCTTATTTTAACCTCAATGAGAACAATTTTCTTACCATTCTGTAGCGTGCCGTAGCTGACAGTTCTGCCGTGAGATGGGGAGGCCCGGTCAGCTGGGTGGGCAGTGCCCCTGTCAAAGCTCCTGCTGAACCCAGATGCCACTGAGGACCTGACAAACAGGCTCTCTCTGCTCACGCCTTCAGCAAAAAGCAGGGATCAAGACATTAAAAGGTAAAGAAAGTTTTCCTGTGCCATCCGAATCGGCACCGTGCTCCTAAAAGCCTCCGACGCAGCAGTTATGAGATGCCAAAGGTCTTCTCTACACTGTTGGGTACCTACCTACTTCGTGTACTTGAAATAAATAGATAAGGTGCACAGGTAACTCCATTAAACACCGTGCCACTGATGCAAGAGGCTCCAGGGACCCCTTCTTCACCAAAAAACCCACAGAATTCTTCCCAAAGGAGATGGGCGCTGATGTGTGAGTGTAAGAGCTGGGCTGCCTTCTGCCAACCACTCTGGTCAAGAGCAAATGGTGAACTAAAGCCACAGAAAAAAATATATTTTAAGTTAGGTTATTAGACATCATTGGTCCTATCTGCTCATCAGCTTCTGGTTCAACTCCCGTGACCAAATAATCTGTTGGGAATGGAGTATCTGCTCCAGGAGCTGGTCTGACAGCAGATGCTATTTCATGGGTATCGGGTCTTGACTGCCTCATATATTTAAAGTAAAAAGCACACTTGAAAAAAAAAAAAATGTCTTGGCCTGTTCTCATCTCTCATCTAAAGACAGATAAAAAATAAAAAGCAATAGGACTCAATTTTTTACACAGTGTGTCCTTAAAGACTGAACTGCAAATATCGTCCTCTCCATTTATATTCATTCTGGCCAGGCAGAAGCTTTTAGGAAGAAAGATTGTTTAATAAACTGACATTTATAACAAGTGTCTGGTCTTGCAGCTTCATCATTTGCAAAAGAGTCCATTAAACCAAGTAAGAATCTCTCTGATCATTAAGGGTGTTTAATGGGATCAAGATTAAATTGTATCATCGTTGTGTTAATATCTGTACCAGCAGGTTCAGCTGCACTCTTTTCTCTCTCTGTGTGATCTATTAGCAGGAAACAGGGCAGCTTAAAGGAGCCAAAGGCCTTAAAAGGTGGGATGATTGTTCCAACTCTCAAAAGATGCTCAAGAAAAAGCAGCTCTTGGGTCCCTCCCTTGCTCATTCAGCAGGACCAAGCCATGCCTGGCACAATGCCACCTGCCTCAGCACACTTACATGACCAGCCAGCCTTGCCCTTCACCTCCAGAGTTGGGCACCTTCCTGGGGCAAAGAGCATCCCCAGCTTCTCTTGGAAAAGCCTGCATGTCACAGACAAAGCAGAAGACACCTTCCCTCCTCTCCCCAGCAATGCAGGGCTTCCTGCTGCAGCAAACAGTAGCTCTGAATTTACTTACTAAACCTTCTGGGTTTAACCTGACCCTGCTGCCCAGCTCTGCCAGGCAGGACTCCTTCAGAGAGCTGAGTGAGGCATCTCCCTGGGCACTGGAGAACAAGCCTGGGGGGCTGAGAGCTGGGTTTAGCTCTTTTTTTTGTCATTATTAGACTGCTGTTTTGTTGGGGGTTTTTTAAACTGAAACCATTGGGAAAGCATCCATCCTTTGTACATGTGCAATGTGTTTTGCACATGTCTGTAAGCAGAAATATTTGTACTGCTGAACCCTGGAAGGCTGAACATTTCTTAGCCACAAAGCACTGCATCCGGCATTAAAATGCATTTACAAGTTCCTAGCAAGAAAGAAATATCTCCCATTAGAGACCATAACAAGAGCTGACTAGAAATTGTTTTTCCTCTCAATTTTAGCACAGTAGCTGCTGGCAATAAACCTCTCCATCAGCACTGGGCAGCTCTAAGTGCAGATACTGTGTGGGAAGAATTCAAACCAAGTGACAATACTGAGCTTTAAAAGCATTTTGGAGAAAGATGAAAAGGAACAAGTGTTGAATGGCAGCTCTGGAAGAGGAGCAATGGCTCTTTGTGTCACCATCTCCTCACTATGTAACACTCCCAGTGACCCAAGAGACTACTAACTCCTGCAGCAGAGCCTTGCAGCTGATGGCAATCCCTGTGCAGCAGCTCTGAGATGGCAGCTTGAGGGATCTCCACTCTGGAATGAGACCATAAAGTCTTTCTCCCCATGGGAAGAGCTCAAGGTGCCAATTTACTGAGCTGGAACCGATGCCATCTGTCCAGGTCTCGAGGAACTTCAGACAAGTGAGGGGATCGATGTCCCCTTGCTTGCTTGTGTGCTGGCACATGGGCGAGCACACTCATGCACATACATGTGTGTGAGCACCTTGGGGAAGGGTTTGTCCCCCTGCCAGAGAGGTGGAGCTGCTCCAAATGACCAGAAAGACCAATCTCAAGTCATCCAAGGTGGGAACTGAAGTGTCAGAGAAGGCCTTCGCTCTCAGCAGCGTGGGTGTAATTGCATCACAATGTAATGAAGTAAATCCATCTTCAAAACCTAAGCCCAAGAACAGTGACTAAATAGCCTCCTCGAATAAATGTCTTTCCAGAGACCAGCTGTAACTTCTCCCTGAGAAATACGGGCACCACCTAATACCCATTTCTCTGCCCTTGAACAAACACTGTGACTGCGCATTATAAATACCAAGCTCAATTAGCACACTAGCGGGCATGCCAATTATTTCAATTACACTCACTTCTAATAACCAATTACTACCCCTTTTATTAAATTAGAAATTTTTCAAACAATACTCCCATACCGAGCTATTAGCCCAGCTGTAATTATACCCTTCACACATTGACAAGTGGTCACTGGGCAAACGAGTTTCTTTAGATCTCTGCAGCTCTCCCCACTCCTGGTCATGCAATCACATCCATAGCTGGTCTGAAAGGAAAAGTTTTAGGCAGTGTTTCAGCTTGGAAAAGCTGCATGTAACACCCATCTGCAGGAAACTTTTCTGCTAAAGCCTTTTTGCTCACGTACAAAGTAGCACACTGCAGGCAGGGAGTTCCAATTAAATAGCTCTGGGGGACTGATTAAGGCATTCAGAAATAACGCAGCGTGGCTTGGCCAGATGCTTACGTCCCAAAGGTAACAGTTAAAAGACCAACTCAGTTGAACCAGCAAAAGACTGAAGACAGTCTCTAAACCAAGAGTACTCACCTCCTGTCTGTCTGCACAGTGGGACAAGTTGCCCGATGGTTAAAACAGAGATACCACATCAGGACCAGTGATAAGCAGCAGTACTGGCTGAGCCCCAGCTACCCAAGCTCTGTCAAGGCCAAGTCTCAGCCATCAGATGGAGAAATCTGTGTCTTGCCAGAGCTGCTCGTCTGGCATCGCCACTGCCAGGTCCCTGCTCAGCACAGAAGGGGAAGGAGGTGAGATCCTCCCACCTACAGAGTGAGGCTCTGGGCTCCCCAGCAGCAGCAGGGGGAAGCTCAGAGGCTGCTTCATCCTAAACCCCAGAGCCAAGGGATCAAACCAAACCAGAAGAGAAGGGAGAAGCTGAGGCTCAGGGTCAGAAGAGGCTAGTGGCCTTTGACCGGGAGGGATGACAATGCCCTGCCTGCCCATGCCCTGCCTGCCTGGTGCCAATGGCTCCTGCTTCAGCCTCTGCACGTGCAGGAGCAGGATTCCCATTGCTCTAAGGAGCTGTCACTCCACAAGACTCGGGGTAGAAAAACACCCACTTTTGGCAAAGGGCTGCCTTGCTCGTAAACATTTAGCTGGTGGATTTTTTGCTGCTTTCTGACAGGATAACACATTTCTCGGCGATGTCACTTCTGCCCACAGGATGGCAAGGTCTCAAGCTGACATTTGCTAAACATCTTCACCACCTGCTCCCCAGAAATGTTCCTCTCTCCTAGACAGAGGAGACATTTCTCTTGACATCTCCTGCCATCAGGGAGCTATCACATACTCTGCCACCGAGCCACAGCGTTTGTGCTTCGTACTCTGACTGCTCCTTTGCACCCCAGCTATGGGTGCTGGATTCACAGGGGCACTGACCCACGGCTAAGGCTCACAGAGGGCTGGTCAGGCCAAAGTGGCAGCACAGCATGTAGAAAGTCCAACCCCCAATTAAATCCACTTGTATCGATCAGAAGCCAGAAACCAACTGCAGCAAATCTCAACCAAACCAATCGCTTTGCTCAGTCACCGCCGGCGTAGCGGGAACGGATGCGAGAGCAGCTCGATGACTCTACCCACAGCCCAAAAAGTAATTGCTCCCTACTTAAAGGTAGCTGCTAAATTTGCCGAGCAACACTCGTGCTCCTGCGGGAGCCTGCGTGGGCTGCAGGAAGCGCAGCAGAGTCACTCATGCAAACACAGCCGCCGTAGTACCCGGCGCTGGCTCCGCAGCCTCCCCGCCGCACTCCCCCGAGGTTCTCTCCCGAAGCCACCCCCGGGACAGCACCTGCCTGAGCCCAGTGGCTGGAGACAAAGCAGCTCTGAGCAGTTCAGAGCCCCGAAGGAGCTGTGGAAGGCACGGAAGGAGCCATGGCTTGCAGGGCAGAGAGCAGAGGTGTCTGCCACGCAGTGGGAATTGCCACCCAGACCTAACGTGCTGCGGCCAGTCTCAACCCCAGAGAACACCAGGGGATGGGGTGGGTTTTGCCTGACCTTAAAGTGAAACTTTTTTTACAGATTCTGCTGTTGTACCAGAGAGCTGAGGTTGGCAAACACACGGGACACATGTTCCTTCCCAGTGTTGCAGCCCTGAGCCACAGCCTGGAGCACGAACTTGTCACAAAGCAGGGTAACAGCCAACAAGGGGAGATGAGCAAGCAGCACATGAGGAGACCTGGAAACAACCTGCAGATCCACATTTAACTCCAAGAGCTTCAGGACCTGCAGACAGGATGATGACAACCTCTCACATCCCCAGGCAGGACCAGGTTGGGTGGAGGATCTCAGCCTCCACCTTCAGCTAAGCTGCTGGTGCAGGAGGAGAACAAGGGCTGCTGCCTGCACAGGAGACAGGGACGTGCCCTCTCCACCCCACAGACAGCATCTCCCACGTGAATGCAGCACACCAGACAGCTTTATGTGAGGCAACAACCCAAAGCTAGAAGTGACAGTAAAGAGTCCTGGAGGGAATAATAAAATCACAATTTTCCTCTCCAGGTTTGGAGAGTTTTGTTGGCCAGGAGTGATGTTTGTGTTGTCCTCAAGAGGGCTCTACCGCAGTGTATGAGAGAGCAGCAGCAAAAATCATCTGTGACAAAGAAACTGTTGACAAGAGTAGATATTAAACCTGGCTCAGTAAACCCACTGTGGCGGGACACAGAGTGAGGGTCAGACACAGGGCAGCCCCAAAGGGGTCGGGGAGAGATGCCACACAGAGGAAAAAGCAGCTTATGTCTGGGGTGGGCTCCCCCCCGAGCAACAGCAGGATGTTTGCACTGGCCACAGTGAACATTTGCACTCTGCCAGCCTTCTCCATCAGTTCCTTGCAACACTCAACACCCCATCTGGGGACACAGACCCCTCCACAGCCCATGGAAGGCTGCTCTGCAGCTCCATTCCCTGAGGGAAGAGTCAGGGGCTCAGCACTGCTCTGCACACCACAGCTAGGAGCAGCTCCAATGCCAGGGGAGCTTCAGTTCCAGCCCATGGAGCACACTGAGGAGCAGTCTGAGGAGCACAGCAACTCACAGCCAGCTCCTCACTAGTGCCTAGACTTGCAAGCAGCAGTTGCACACCGAGCAAAAAGCAGGTTACTTCTGAACCAGTGTGTCCCAGTACAAATCCAACCCTCCATCTATTTTTTAGCTCACATCAGGCAAGACTAACACATCACCAGAGTAACCCTCCAGTGCTGAACAACCCTCTCGGCTTCACCCAGGTGACACCACGCTGGGTGTGCCCTCCCGTCCTCACATTTCACCCTGGAAGCAAATCACTTATCTCAGCCATTTCATACATTGTCCTTTCACTCTCTACGTGCCCCAGCTGACCCCACGAGCCACGCAGCCCCCAGCTAACGGGCTCACTCAGCATGTGCTGTTACCCTCAGCACGATTCCTCCTTCCTTCCTTCCCTCCGGCTGCGCCCACGTCCTGGGCTGGCTCTGAACTCTCAGAGGCTGCGGCCGTGGCTACTTGTACATCAGGCTACGTGCATGTGCACACCCACACAAGTGCTGCAAAATAAACAGGCAGGGAAAAGCACCGATGGCATCAGACTGCAGAGAGGAAATAAGGTCGTGAAGGCAGATAAAATTCAACGGTACCATTTTATACCAAGCGCCGCATGGCAGTGTCATCTAAGCTCTCTGAAAGATAAGAAAGAATGGGAGAGACGTTTATTTTTATTGCAGCAGTGCAGCAAATTAAAAGACTGATAAGAAAAATCTCTGGACTCCAAAACCAGATGGGTTTGGAGGCTGGGGCTTCTTCGCCCAGCAGCCAGCCCTGCCAACCCTTTGCAGGCAAATCGCAGCTAGCACAGTTCTATAGGTACCTGGCAAGAGATTCATGCACTGCCCATATGACCCCTTCACCCCGAGCTGTCAGTCAGGAGGAAAATGAGGTGTTTTCTTTGCAAATCAATACCTACATCTTTGCTACAGGTCCAGAGCAAATGCCAGTGGAGCAGAGGCTATTGCAGCGTGGCAAGGAAAGCTGCATTAGCTGCAGGGCTTCAGCAGGCAAATGTGTTCACGTCTCTCTTAATAAGCAGAGCTGAAAACAGTAGACAATAAAGAATTAATCCTCTCTGTCGGTGGAATTTCTCAGAAACAGAGATGTTTTGATTCAAATTTCAGGCCGTTTCTTGCCCTCTGCTGCCTAGTCTACCACAAAATGAAGTCTCCAAGCTGCCATGCTTGGAGGGACTGGCTAACCCGTTTGTTTGGGCTCTGCTCATGATCTCTTTTGCCATGACCACGCAGGGCTCAATGAGAGAGCTGCTCACACCCAAGCAGAGCCAGCTCTGGGACAGGGCTGGCTGCAGAAGGCAGCAATGGTGTGGCAGGATTTGGGCATCCATCTCCCCTGAGGCTGTGAGCGGGGGAAGCCTGAGCTCCTGCACTCCCTACACACCATCAGTCACTGAACAGGTTGTGCAGAGGAAAAGGAATGAGCACCACCTTCAGAACAGCAATAAATTATTTCCCTTGGGAACAAAGATGCAACTGTGACGAGATAAAGCGGTGGGAAAACACAGCAGAAAAAAATTTAATGCCTTCTCTGCAATTACAGCTACAGCTGCCAAGTTATTTCTCATACTGTCACTTCAGCAGCAGTGACAGCTCTGGTCTCAGCCTGACCTTCCACCCTCATCCAAGCCAACACTCCCATCGAGTTCTGCAGACACAGGGTTTTGCTGAAATGACAAATATCAGAACTGCTTCACCAGCTCCATGGACACAGAGCCACGTTCCCGATACCTCCTTGGTGCAAGAGGGACCACATCCCCTACGGATCTGTGCCCAGATCTCACATACAACCAAGTTTCTTCCACTGGCTCACATGTGATTTCTGTTCTCTGCTCTTCACTGGCAAGTATAAGCAGCTGTGCTGAGCACAGGAGTTCCAAGAAGCCCCAGGCAGAAAGGTGCATCAAGCCCAGGCCCAGCTGGAGCAACCCACAATGTCCCTACTGGGCTTCAGCCTCATGCCACGAACACATGGAAGGAGATTTTCCCTGGTTAACCACGGTAGGACCCAAGCCTCCAACATTTTTCATGCCACTCTGCACCCTTTCTTCAGTTTCACTGCAGGAAACTTCAATCAGGACTTTCTGCATGTTCTGCATAACTGGTCAAGGGGAAAAAAAATGTTCATATTGCCAGTGTGTTTAATTCCCCTTTGGTAAGACCAACATCAGCCACCCAGGTCCTCCTCTGGCAGCATGCCCACCTCACAGAGCACCCACAGCCCTGCCCTCCCTCTTTGCTCTTGCACACTTGAGACTAAAAACCAGATTTGCAACTGGACTAAACCCACTGTGCTCCACAGGGACATGGCCTCTGCCACCCTTGCTCATGCCTCTCCCATCACTTGAACTTTCAGGTAACTTGAAACATTATGTTTTCCTTTTCAAGCCTATCATCCCAATAAATGGAATAGAAACCAAAGTGGAAGTAAATAAACCAAGCGAATACACCAGGGAGGGATGGAAATGTGAGCCCATGGTGTTAAATTGTGCTAAATAACTGAAAATCAATGTTGTTCTTCCTTTTCATCAGGGCACAGCTGTACATACTGCAGCACTCCAGGGACACCTCCACTCATTCCACCAGACTGCTACGTGCACTTACTTTTATTACTAGCAAGGGTCCATTACTGACAGTAAAAGCAATATCTCTGAAAGGAGTAATGACATTCTTTTTTTTAATAAAATAATATATATAATTATAAGAGAAGTGTGTTTCTCATCTTACTCTATTACTTTCATAACTTTCCTAATATTTCTACTGATGTCCAGGGGTTCCTGTCTTAAGACAAATACTCAAAGGGACACCAATAGCTACAAGCAAATACCTATTAAAAAAACTCCGAATGGCACTTCAATTAAGACACCACATTAGTGATCATCACTGCAGCCTTGCAGAACAACTGCAAAAGCAAACAGCAGGTAAGAATGCTATCTGTCCTTAAAAGAAAAGCTCAACAGCCACAAGAAAACCCAAATCCTTTTTAAAAAGCTGCCTCAGGCTTCCAACACACTCTTCAACCCAGTGTATCCCATCTGGAGCCAGGCTGAAGAATCCAGTGGCCACACATGTTGGTTTTACCTCTGTTCAGGGAGAGGATCTGCTGCAGTCACCCTTGCTGTAGAGGATGCCAGGGCTGCAGACTTCTTGGCTACTCTTCCTTACAAGGTGGTAGACTGGATTGGCATCAGGTTTGGATAAAACACCACCCTGCCCAGGTGCTTTCCCCTACATTACTACAAGCTCTGCTCGACCTAAGGCACCATGCTTCAGAGTCATGCCTGGTGGTCTGAGATGCCACTGCCCACCAGTCCAGAGAGCAGGAACAAGCCCCAGAGGAATACAGTGTGACCACTCTCCAGAAAATTCTAGCAGCTTCTCCGACAACTTAGATGGCACCTAGTGTCTGGATTCAGGCTTGTCACCAGCCTTTGCTGACACAGCAGAGCAGGCACCTACTTTGGGAGGAGCTACACCAGTTTGTGTCACCTGCCCAACTCACCATGCTGGCTGGCTCAGAAGCAGGAGCCCCCATGGAACAGCAATCACTCCAGTCAGGAGCAGGGCTCATGCTGCAGCTGGCTGAGCATTCTGGAGGAGACATTTCCCTGTGTTACTGTCAGAAACTTTCTGACAAACTGCTGCCTCTGCCTAATCCAATTAATAAATGTTTTGATTTTGCTTTGCCAGGTGGCAAAAGCAGAGGAGAAGCATTTCAATTCCAGGGGTCACACAGGCACTCCCAAGGTTCTGTTCTGGATCTCACCATCCTCACCTCTGTTATTTATTGCTTGGTTTGGAGCTGGGCTCAGGCATCACAACTGAGATTGAGTCACCCCTCGAGAGATCCTGCACCCAGGGCTGGGTCTCCCTCTTTTTGAAGGAACAGGTATTAGACAATAAAAACCTTCATCCTGCTTTCACAGGGATCAGACTGCTGGGAAGTGAAAACCCTTGACCTGAGGAATTTTGTGGCACACATGAATCAGAGAGGGATCACCTAAGTCCAGGTATAATCCTTCACAAGTGCAGATGGCACAGCCTGAAAAGCAATTGCAGTCCAGAAGCTAAAATATTGGCCATTACCTCACCATCACAGAAATAAATGCTTCTAACTTCTGGATGCAAATTGGAATTTTCAAATTAGCATCTGCATCTTCCAAATAAAATGAGAGAAAATGCTCATTAAACCAAATGGCAATGAAGTGGAGATTCAGCCACAGACATATTCAAGGATCCTGACAGAGGGACACAAAACTGCTGAGATCCATTAATGTAATGATGCATTTGATGAGGAAGTCACTTGGGGCACGTTAGCACGAAAACTGCAAGGATGAGATCCTACCAGCCTGATAAATCAGCACTAAAGTTTGCTTGTGCCAAGTAGAATCTAACCTATAATTTAGAGCCATCGCTCAGTGACAAATTCAAAAGACAAAGACCAGATGTCATTTAACAGATATAGAAGTTTTCAAAACCTGTCTAACCTGGAATTAGAAACTTAAAATAATTCGCCCCAGTTGTTAAAAGTCTCTTTTCTAGGTTATGTAACATCTGAAAATTCTTTTATTTGAAACAGGAGATGTTAATGTTTTTATAGAGATGTTGCTGAATTCTTCTGCACAAGCAGCTTTTCCAAACATCCTCATCCATCAAAATGCTTCTTTGTTGATAATTAGCCTCAGAAAAATGCACTTAATCAAAGTGACATCCATTACTTCTTGGTACTGTAAATAGGACTGTGGCTTCTGACAATGATTTTCTGGAAAGTATTCAGACTATTTAAACTAGGCAGCAAATAAGCTCCTAATGGCACTTCTCTGAGTTAGTTTAATTTTATTTATGGGCTTTTTTTTTTTAATTCATGTCCCAACCCAGTTGTCAGCACTGTCCAAGAAAAGAGAATGCAGGAGATCAAAAACTGCCGTAGTCAGGACAGCAAAGATCAAAGGGATGCCACAGCTTGTGGTATAGAACAATATTTATCAATTCAGCAGATGTGCTTACCCATCTGCATTCTCTCAGCTAATACCAGTATCACTTGAGAACAGAAGTCTTCCTCAGAGGGCCAAACTGGCAGCATCAATGGGATGCTGTGTTCAGCTCCTTCTCCCTTCCAGCAGCACCCCTTGGCCTCGCTCCCACCCATGGGTGCCATGGCACAGAGCATTCCCACGACCAGAGGAGCCACCTGCCAAGTGTGTGAAAGGGCAGCCAGGCACAAGAAGCACTTGTGTCCCCAGTTCTTCACCTTCTTTTTGTTACAGGCTCAATATCTTGAACTCTGCCTTTCCTGTTCTACTCCAGTCACTCAGAATACTTCAACAGCAACAAAACATGGGTGAGGTAAGAAATGCAATAGTGCCACAAGAGAGCAGAACAGAATCTGTTTCTCCCAGTATTGACATTGACTGAACCTTCCAAAAAGAGGGGTAGAAACTTCTAAACCAGACAGGACTTATGCCAGACAACTGAGGCAACTTCAATGTTCCCAAAATGAACCTTCTCAACCTAAAGGCAAAATTACCTCCCAGTCCCCATTAGTCAGATTTATGCCCCGAGACAGCAGTTTGTATCCTCAGGAAATGTAGAGCTGAATGACAGTAAATCCTGGCTCTACAACCTAAATACCTGCCTTGCAAAGATGCCAAGCATGGTATTTAAATATAGTTGCACTGCACTGAAACAAGGCTAAGCCCAAACCCTTCTGCATACCTTGTGGTAGTGAGTTCCAAAGATGCATGAGATGATGCTGGAAGGTGCATTTCCATTTGCCAGATCTAGATTTGCTTGTCATTAGACTTTCCTCTCTCTGATGCACAAATCCATTTACCTCCCTCATTCCCCTTCCAGACAGTCTTTTCCTATTTGCTTCCTGGCTGATTTATTACCATCTGCCACACAACACTGAAAGTGTTATTTTAATTCTCATGTCAATCAGTCTACCTGCCAAACCTTACTTAGATTGACTGTCTTCACCTTTCACATTGTAAAAGAAAAGTAAAATAGGATCATCCTGTTGTACCTATTCCACCTCATACTCACTGATTAGCTCTTTCAATCCCGTGGGTTATCTGGACATGCTCTCTCCTCCTGCCAGCCACAGCTCCCTAATTATCTACTTGTTCCAGCAAGCTCTCATCCCCTCAAGATCCAGCATTACCTCATTCTCTTACTTCAGTCCAGTGGTGGTGACTCCTCAGCATCCTCAGTGATGAGGATGGAGTAATAAATCTCCAACAGAAGCCACTCTCATTCCCCAGAAGCAGCAAAACCTGAATTTCCCTGAGGCCTCCCATCCTTTCAGTCATCTGCTGACCCCAGAAGCCTCCTCAATTTCATCAGCACATCACCATTCCAGAGGAGCTTTTCAAAAGCAGATATTTGAGATGCTAATGGTTTTAGCATTGCTTTTATAAATGAATGAGATATTTAGTGTTACAGTTGTTTCCCTTCAGTGTTACATCTGTAAGTCCAATGAGCTCAATTTTACCATTTGCAGCTCCCCATCCTGTTGATGTGAGGATTTTTCCTCAGCACTTTCCTGTCATTGCTGTAACAAAGCACTTCAAAGAACATTTCTGAGCTGCTTAGTATTTACAAGCACAATAAAGCCAAAAAGGCTTTCTGCTTTTCTTCTGCTAGCCTAAATCAGCTCCTTATTCAGCTGGTATGGAACAGGCTAATGTACTAGTCATAATTACTCCAGTGTGCATGCTTCATCTAGAAGACCCCAGCATTATTAACTACTTGGACTGAGACTGAGGCCTAACAGCACCACTTCCAAAATCCTACAGCTGTGACTCACCTCAGCCCTCCCTGAAGCCGAGAGGATTACACATGAACAGCAAACGTGTGCTCATAGATCTGCATTCCTGAGCACATTGTGAAGTTTTCAGTATTTTCCAGATGAACGGGAAAGCCAAACAACTAAAGATAGCAGCACATAAAGCCAGGGAAACAAAGACATCTTGAGAAACAGGCCTAATGAATTTAACAAAATCATTACAACACTAAAATGAAAGAGAGATTCTGAATCAGAACACTCAAACCTAGCTGAAAATGAAGGTTAAGGGGCATATCAGTGATACACAGAAAAAAAAAAACTGCAATTGCCATCTTCTGCATTTCAAATCCATTCAAATGCTTAAATATGAAAACCATTAAACCTCCAACATTATCCAAATGAGCCATATCATAAGCATCCTGAAATCCAGACATATTCTGCAGCAACCTCTCACTTTATGCCATAAAGGAATGTTTAAGTGCCCGTTAAGGAAATCTGGGCTTTAAAATCTTGAAGATCATAGATTCATTTCCAAGCCATAGCAATTATTATGCAGCTATAAAAGTTGGGAACACTCATTTAGAACATTTGTAAATCCCACATTCTCAACCCCAAATTTCTTCTTCCTCCTCCAAAATTACCTTTTAACAGAGATGCAGAAAAGCCTTGATGCAGCTGTACCAAACACACAGCAGCTACCCAAGGAGGAGCTCACCAGCAATTGAAGGTTTTTTTTTAACAAGAGTTACATCTCTCGCTGTTTATGTCATGCAATTAATTGGTGGGAAAAGATGACAATGTAACTCCTCATTAGCACTGTATCACCTTGATTTTGATGATAAGAACAGAGTTGAAGAGGGGATTGTTCTTGTTCCTCTTCATTTAATGGCTCTCCTCATACAATTCACTTACCACTCATGGCATTCCTCCTTTTGCTTTAGCTCATTCAACCTGGTAATAAATCCCTGCCAGCCAGTCAGGAAAAGCTGGCTTGGCACTCAACCCATAAAGGCCATTTCTCTCGACAGCCAAAAAAAGGGGGAGTTGTGCCACATCCTCAGCAGGTCTTTTTATCATTAGTTACTCCGCTCCCATCAGCAGCCCCTGATGCAAAGACAGACCCTGAGAACATCCTGGATGAGCCTCACCTCCTAAATAAATGTATGTGCTCAGCCCAAAATCTTCACAGGGCTTAACAGGGAGTTTCACCAGCCCCTCACTTCACCAGTTGTATCCCACACATCTCCCAGACAGTGATCCCTTTTTCTCCTTGCCAACCCCTGATGGGCTTCTCAGACACAGCAAGCTGCTCAGCTTACCAGCACATGTCCACGTCTGCTGGCCCAGTATTCCCACAACTCCCAGTTCCCAGCAACTCCGGCATGTCCCCCAGCCCAGGAACACCCATATGATCCCAGCATCTATTTTCCAAGGCGTACCCACACACATCCCAGTGACCCTTGGCCCACTGCTTGTGGCGAACACATCCCAGTGCTCTCGGACTCCGAACGGTCCCGCATCCCAGCGCCCGCCGGTCGTTCCGTGCCCGTCCTCAGCCCACCCGCCGGGAACCGGCCGCCAGCACCGCGGAGAGCTCCGCACCCGCGGGATCAGCACCGCGGAGAGCTCCGCACCGGGCCGGGAAGCTCCGCGTGTGTTCCCCCTGCACCGCACCCCCGGGGGTGTGCGTGTCCCCCCCACGGAGTGTGTGCGGGGGGGGGGGGTGTCTCACGCATGTGTCCCCAACTCCAGCTGTGCGTCCGCAGCCCCAGGGACTGCGTGTCCCCAGGTATGTGTTTCCCTCCCTACCTCCCTCCCGGCGAGCGTGTCCCCCCAACCTCACCATACCCCGTCCGTGTCATCCCCCCCACCGCTGTCCCCCCGAACCTGTCGTCGCTCTGGAAGGACTGGTCCCCCAGCAGCAGATCTCGGAAGCGGTACCGGGGAGGCAAGGGCAACACCTCGGACTCCAGCTCCGTCATCTTCAAGGCGGCGATGTCCAGAATGACCCCGCTCTTGCGGCTCCCGCCGCCGTCCCCGCCGCCGCAGCCGCCGGGCGACGAAAGCCTGCGGGAGAGAAGGGGGGCAGTGGCAATGGGGGAGGGGAGGAAGAGGGGGGACGGGGACGCCCTGCCTCGCCTTGCCCTGCCCGCCCCCGCCGCCCGCCCCCGCCCCGGTACCTCCTCCGGGGCCGGCCCCATGCTACCCGCACCCCGGCGCTGCCCCGCACGGCCGTCCCCCGCTCCGGGAGGGGCCGGCAGCCCCCCAAAGGCAATTACATTGCGGGGCAGGCGGCGGTGCCCCTCGTGCAGAGAGCTCCCCCCGGGGGCATGGGTGGCCGGGGGCTCGGCCGGCCTCAGGAGAGGGGCCGGCGGGGTGGGCACGGCGCGGAGCCCGGTCCCCTGGAGCGCCCCGCGGCTCGCTGCGCACAGGACATTTATTCCTCAGCAGGCGAACAACAGAGAGCAAGAGGAGCCAATAGAACAGCCCAATCGCCAGGAAGAAATAAAACCACTCGCTACATAGATCTACAGCTGACAGGCAAAGCCAGATCCACCCCCAGCCTCCCCCCGCAAAGAAAAGTGTGGATGGGAGGCAAACAAGGCGATGGCTCCACGACCGTGCTAGAAGCAGAAGCACAACCTCCCCCCCTCCCCCCCCGGACTGCTGGCACTTAAATCATCCAAACGGTCCCAGTATTAAATGAGAAACCACGAACACCGATGAGTCAGTTATCTGTCCAGCTGCCAAGTGTCGTGGCCAGGAGGATAGATCACCCATCTCTTCGTGTGCTGATGTCTCCGATCAAGGGATGGGGAGATCGCAACGCCCGGGAGAGACCCAAGGTGATTGCTCAGAGGCAGCAGCGTGTGGTCAGCTACAGCCCGCCCTGCCACACTGAAAAGGGATGAAACTCCACCAGCAATCAAACTATCATTTCAGAGGGTTAAGAGCCTGTCTTTGGTCTCCTTTTTCAAACCACAACTACCAACCGGAACGTGGGTACGACACTGGTCCCCATGTCAGCTTGAGCTACTCATTCTAGAAGATCAGGGTTAAGCTGAAACTTCCCTTCATGAGGCAATAAAACCATTCAATGCCCTAAAGCCAGGCTACAGACACACAAGGCAAGATCAAAGCTCCTGATCCTTTGGGTCCTGGCTTCACCAGTTAAATTTATGCATGCCATGGCAGGAACTCCAATTTCATAGAGCCTTTGTGGGAGGTGGGAAGGACAGGGAGATCTTGGAAGAGGAGACATGGTGCCTCTGCAATGAGCTGGTTCTTTGTCCCTCACATATAACTTTGGAGTGTGTGAGGCAGGCAAATAGCTGAAAGGCTCCAACTCCTGTCAGATGTACTTTCCAGGGTCTCACCCAAAGCCTGTCCAACCCACTCCTGCCACCTTCCCACAGCTTTCCCTCCAGTACATACTGCAGAAGCTATATAGAGAAAAAAAGAGTTTGAACAGCTGAATACTAAACTGGCAATAAGCAGACATCTAGGAGATTTGCTCCTGGCTGCAGAGATGTGATCTAAAGCTCCTCAGATCATCTTCCACCTTTAACAACTCAAATGCCTGTAAATAAGTTCCCAACTGACCAGGTTCCAAAGTCCTGCTCAGCTGGTGTTCCCTAGTTTCTGGAAGAGCAACCAGCATGTAAAATTTCTGCTGAACACAGCCCCCAGAAGGCAACGTGGCTCACTCTCCACACTTTGGATGTTTCTTGCTGATGTTATTTGCCACTTAATTCTATACCCCCAGAGCTTTTCAATTCCTTTTAGCTGCCATATGCACACTGCAGCTGAGACTCTGCAATGAGTAACGCATCTGTGCGGGGCCTTGGGCACCAGGGATGTTATTCTATGATACACATTGATCTAAAACGTGGTCTTTAAGAGAAATCAAGCCAAACTGCTGCCAACTCAAGGACTCCCTCTGGATCAACTGATACAAGCACAGAAGTTAGCTGACCATCTCTAGTTCACATTGAAAAGGGGGATCAAACATTCACCTAATCACAAGAAAAAGCCACAATTAAGTCTTTCCTCTCAGAGCTTAATATGACACATTATGCCAAAGACATACTTTCTCCAGGGCACCTCCAGCAAAGCTCTAGTCCAGTTGAGATTTTAGTGCTGTGAGGCCAGAACAGCATCCTAAAACTGGACTTTTAGGGAGAAGAAAAAACCCAACAACTTTAAAAATCATCCATAATTAGAGTTATAATGTGTGTTTCAGAGCAGGGAGCCAGGTGCCTAACTCCAAATGTGGGCGATCAGAATTGCATTAGGAGGAGACTGTCACATACAGTCATCTCCACTGATGATGATGATGATGAAGGGCCTGTTTCAAGTTGTACGTTGTTTCCCTTCCTGGAGGGAAGGCCGAGTGCTACGGCTGCATGGCCACGGACACACCGACTGCCATGTGGAAAGGGCACCTTTACATGGAGCTGCCACCCTGCTTTACAGTCCCAGCAGGTCCCCGGTTATCCTGCACCAGCTGAAAGCTGAGGACACTCCCATTTATACACAACCATCCTCTTCAAATGCCAAACACTTTTCTTTTGAGGTTTAAGTGTCTTTTTTTTTTTCTTTAAACTTCACGTGATTCTTTTCAAACCCAATTAATCCCTCTCTCTTGGCCTCGGGTCGTGTCAGATTCTTGAAACAAAGCAAATATTTGCCACTGTCCTTTATTAGTGTTAAGAAATTGTAGCAAAATCCAATTATATCAGTAACACAATTTCTGCTCTGTATTTGCATCTGAGTTTCTCCTCCCATTTGAAGCAGCAGCTACACTTTTAACATATCCTCCCTTATTCTTACATATGAAATCACTCCGAATTTTTAAAAGTGATTACATTTGTTTATTCTGGATGAAGGTTCAGCAAGACCAATATCACAGGCACCTACTCAATAGAGATGTCTCTAGTGATGGCCCAGTGACTTCAAGATATGTTGCACATCAGCATCTTAGAAAAAAGTACTCCTGTACTGCACACAGATCTCCTGACATCAGCAAAGAGAATTTGCAACCCTCTTCCCTGCCCAGACACGGGAATTGTGAGCTACAGAAATGCCACATTAACCAGGCTACTTCTTCAAAGCAGTAGTGGTATAAAAAAATAAAAAAAAAAAATAAAAAAAACATGAACAAGCTGTTTATTGCAGAGTCTTCAAATACTACTAGATAAAAAAAAATCCCAAAGTGGCTTATAGCTAAATACAGGACTGCAGCTTTATTTTTATCTTCCCTTCCCTTCCTTCCTCCAGAACCATATACCACTAAAAATGCACGTTGTAATCAGCATATGGAATCCTCAACACTATTCCACTTTCTCACTATGACACCGTCTCTCCCCCAGCTTGGCCAGCTCCCCGGCAGCGATCGGCACGCTGGGAGGGGGACACCCCACTGCTCAGCCTCTTGGGAACACAGGAACTGGGATGGAGCTGAGCATGAGCCAAACCAGATCTCCCTATTGAGCTCTCCTACCTTTAAACTGCAGCTAGACATGGTCCATCTCCATCCTGGTTCAGCAAACACAGCTGCCCCTCGGAGCACATTCCAGCAGGAGATTCAGGGCTGCACCAACCTTGGGTTTCTTCAATCAGCTTTCTCATGCGTGGGTTGGTTGCAATCCCGTTCTTCCCTTGCTGGATTTCCACCCAGAGCACATGGGAAAGCTACTCTGCTGACAGCACCATCCCCTGAGACTGGAAATGCAGGCAGAAGATCAGTGCCAGCCCACACATCTGCCTCTGCTGCTCGTGGCCATGGGCTCTGTGACACATGTGCCCTGTGAAGTTGTCAGAGGCTGTTTAGGTTCCCAGCACCCAAGAGGCATCTTTGCCTCAGAGGAAACCCCAGGGGCTGGCAGCTTGCTGCAAAGTATTTTTGTTGTTTGATTGTACATGTCAAAGAAGAGCAAGGTCACAACCCAAGCCCTTCTTCTGCTTCTTTGAACACTGCACAACAGAAACCACAGAGCATCCTCCTGCTTCCCATCACAAACCAATCCCAAACCTGATGGGGTCACCAGCAGATACTGCACTCTGGTAGCTGCATGATGCACCTACACAGACCTGCCAGGCACTCTCAGGAGCTCAAAGTTCTCAGTGCCAGCCCCTCCTCTGGAAGACTCTTCCTCTCCTCCTTGTAGGGTCTGGGGTGCATGAAGAGAAGAAACAAGTGAACCTACCCTGGGACAAATACTTGCATAACCTACAGGCTAAATTCCTCCCCTCCCACTATTCCACACTGTAAAAGGAGACAGGGGCAAGGGTCCTGCCAGCAGCTGTCTGTCTGTCTCTTGCTGTCAGCAAAGACATGGAGCTGCAGCAATCTCTTGATAGGCAAAACCAGCCTGGCTGTCACTGTGGCCAGACTGAACCCAGCCTTTTGGGCAGCAAACGGGCACTGGGGGGGCAGAAGCCTCCAGCTGCTCTTTGCTGGCCCAAACCCATTGCAGAGAAATGGTGTCTATGCACTCAAAGGATGGGACACCTCTCACTTGGAGCCAGGCTGTCCCAGGACAGCAGGGACCCTGCTGTGTCCTCTCCTCCCTGCCACAGCGTTTCAGCAGCTGTGGCTGCAGAGTCTGGCCCCACATCAGGGAACACAAGCTTGGCTGCTACCAGGCTCTGAGAGCCTCTCTGATGAACAAATCCCTACAGGAAATTTTGCCCTTTCTTTTTTCTATATTTATTAAAATATATACAATTATCTTTTATTTGCTTCTCCTCCCACAGCTCTCACGGTTACCGGGTTACAGTTGTTCTCCCCTTGCTTTTTGTTTTGTGGGTTTTTTTTGCTTCTGAGTGACGTCCCTGTGGGGTCTCCTAATGGCCCCAGTACGTGGGGAGACAGTTGCTCAGTCTCCAGAGCTGGGCAGGAAGGTGACACACGACCACTGCAGGCATTGGCACCATGCTCTTGGCAAGGAGGGGCAGCAGCTGGCACAGCACAGACTGGATGGGGAAGAGGGCAGAGACCAAGCAGGGAAACACACGTGTGGGCAAGCATACCCACCACAGGTATGCTTCATGCCCTGGCTGCCAAGCACACCTCAGCAGCTTTCAGGGCAGGATTTCCCTGCAGGGGTGTTGCTGGGGAGGAGTTGGGGTGCTCATTTCAGACACTTTCGTGCCACTGCCTCAGCAGCACGTGTTCCTCACATCCCTGGGAGCACCAGCCAACATCACTGCCAGTTACATCTCAGCTTGTCAGAGGAACACCACCAGATTCTTATCCCACAGTCTCCTCTCCCTCCCCAGAGGTCATATTCATTGTGACTCATTGATGCCACTCATAGAGATCAGCAGTCCCGGCATCCAGATGATGTGTCCAGAGCCACAGGAGGATCTTCTGCCCCAAGATGCAGCCTGAACAGCTTTCTGAGAGGCTGTGCTGCGGGGGTCCCCAAAAAACACAATGCTAAAAACATCCCTTCCATCTTCTAAGCACAAATCCTATGCCCAAATGATAAGCCATTGCAATCAAAAAGACTCCAAACCTTAAAGATAATCAACAAGAAGCACAAACACTGCCAGCTGCATGAGCACAGCCTGCCCTGGCCACACCTTCATGGAACAGCCACATGAAAGGAGCATGTATTGAGGGCACCCCCAGAGATCAAACCAAGGGGACAGGAAGGATGAATGAATGAACTCACAAAGTTATTCTCTGATAAAGTATGAAAAATTGCTGAAAAGAGATAAAACGACTGGCACTGAAGCCCCAGGCACTCATACTCTGAGCCTGGTTACAGAAAAGGGGAATGAGGGAAAGATGAGGTCCCATTTCCTATAATAAGATCATTTTCTCTACTTCACAAACACTTCTATGGCCACAAGCAACCGCCTTCCACTTCATTTCACTGTTTTGTCAGCTGCTTTTTCACTTGTACAACGGTCGTGGGTTTAACAGCTTTTGATTCAAAGTGCTCCAAGGGATGTGAACAGGCCCATCAGAGTATCCAAGTCTTTATTCCCAGATTTTCCGAGCAGCTTTGGCCCAACTTGTGTTTTGTGGGTCCAGCAGCTTCAGAACACACACACACACACACACACACACACACACGGACACACACACGTATCCACGCAGCACGCAAAGCACTCAGCCTCCCAGATCAAACCCCTGCATCCAAATTTGCACCTCCAAAGACAGTCAGAATGTCCACGTCAGGGGCTGCTGTTGTTCCCAACTTCCACAGAACTGCCGAGCCCTGTGACGAATCCATCCATCCATCCACCCATCCATCCACCCATCGCTTCGCTTTCAACGAGCTGAGGCAATTTAGCACCACAGGCTTCATGGAGAAATTAGCATTTTGTGTATTTCACATTGAAAAGGAACAGGAAGCGTGAGTCAGTACAAAGCTCCACAAGCCTTCTCCCCGCTGGCAATGCTATTTTCTAGAAGATAGAAGTCGAAATTGTACTTCCCAGGCCCAGAGCCATTTTTTTTTTTTCCTATTAAACAACCCCCTATTAGCAATTCAGCCCCACTTCTCCCCATTTTCTCCCAGCCTGTTGCACACGTAAGCTTTGTACAACAGGGGAGAACTTGTGGAAGACAAAGCCCCGCTGAGAAGTCTTTTCACTCTTCTTTGCCCCCAACAGCAGCACATGGAGCACACGGGTGGCTCTGGCTGGCAGTGTCCTCGGCTCCTCCAGCCCCTTCCTCAAGGGCATCCTGCAGGGAGAGCCCAGGCAGTGCTGGGGAGGGGTAGTTCCAGCAGAAGTAAACAAGTTATGCTGGTGTCACTGGGGATTGCAAAGCCTGAATAGCACTGGGAGATCAGAAGGAGGGGAAGCACATCCACCATGCCCTCTGTTCCTGGCAGGTGAGGGGACTGGCTCCCTCTCCTCACCCCTGGGCTGGGGCTGCCACACTGGGGAAGCAAGACAGCAGCACACAGCAAGGTTTCCCCTCTTGAGATGCACCTCGTTCTGCAGCACACTGATCTCAGGTCCTTCCCAACCACCCGCAGAGCCATTTGTCCTGGTGGGGAGGTGGCAGAAGCAACACCTGTAGCTTTGGGAGCCCTTTTCACACACACACCAAGTTCCCAGTTTAAGCCTCACTGTGTCCTTCCCTTCTGTTTGAGAGACAGCCACAACCATGTGGGACAAAGAACAGGCTGGAGATGGCAGGGAAGAGGTGACAGGGAGGGGGTGAGAAGCACAGAAGGTGGCACATGCCAAGGGCCACCCCAAGCAACCCCAACCCCCCATTCTTTAGCAAGAGTGCACTGCAGACGGTGCTGAAGTTCAAAAAACACCCTCCAACTTCTGGCAGCAAACAGGTTTCAGCCTCTCTCAAAGAGCCTCCCGGGAGGAAAAGGCATTTCATTCGTCTTTGCTTGGCATTGTTAAGTAGCACCAAAAGAAAAAGCTGAAGAAAATGTTCGCAGTGACTGGTGCAGCCTGGGCTCCAGCAGCTCCAGATCCCAGCAGCTTCCAAGAATCACTGCAATCTCTGAGCTTTTGTTTTTGTGAGCACTGTGTATCAGAGCCAGACAATAGTGCAGAACAGTTCCTTTGCAACCCATTCCGTCTGCTGTGTAAATATGCAAACAGAGTGTAAATGAGCTCAGATGATCACTTGCAGCACAACACACCAACCCCTGCTTTCCTAGGGGCACTGCTCTGCTCCTCACCCCAACAGCCTCGGACACGGGTCCCGAAGGATCTCACTGGACTGGCAGGACCTCACTCACTCTCCTTCCTCCAGAGGTGAAGATTCAGCTCCCCTCTGGAAGCAGCCACTTACACCACAGACCTGCAGCTAGGCGCAGGGTGGGTGTGACACTCCAGCCAAGCTCTGTCCTTCCCACCAGGGACTGGCTCAGGAGCACTCCCAGAGCTCTCCCCAGCATCCCAGCCACGAACAACCTCAGAAGGAGGGGTAAATCCAAAACACACTCAGCCTGCTGAGCCAAAGCCACTAACCCTGCCGGGAAATTCCTGACCCAGCAATCTCCAGGACTATTTATGGATTCGACATTAAACTACATCTTCCTTGTAGGAGCTATATGCTGAGGAGCAGGTTTTCCAGAGCACCCAGCCCTGCCCCACCAAGGACATGACCTTTTTTCCCCCCTTATCACACTGTTGGCTTTGCAGGGTGGCCTGGGAGCACAGGCAAGTTCATCTAAAAGCAGAATCACCCCCAGTGCTCAAGAAAACAATCAAACAGCACCTCTGTTGCTGTGAGAGAGCAACAATCCCTCCCTGCACTGCCCCATGGTCCCGCTGGGGATTTTAGAGACTGTGCACCCAGGCTGCCCCTGGAAATCACCCAGCCTTTAATGGCAGGGTGCTGCTGCACGCAGGGGTAACACCAGGCTCATGATTCATGCCAAGCAACTGTGAAAAATCTTAAACCTAAACAGATTATTAAATTAAAAAGGAGAGCAATTCACTTGTCCAGCTCTGTTCCTGGAGCCAACAGCCAACTCTCTCCTCTTACCTGCTTAAGGAGGGGAACATCATTCCTACCAACACTACAGCAAATCTCTGCACCTCAGCCACTCCACTGCTCACAACCATTAGGTATCACCCCAGTGCAGCTCTACTCACTGCCCAGACTCACCCCTCATGGGTGCCCACCACAGCAGCTGGCCTTGTGAGGAAGGCCAGAAAGCCAAGTGGATCTTGGGGAGTTGGAATTCTCCCACGAGGATTCTTCTTAGTCTTCACCAATCCCAGTGCTCCATCACAGCCTAGCTCCTGCCAGTGCTCCCTTCTTGCAGGCAGCAGCTCCTGCCTCCAGCCCAGGGGACAGAAAAGCTCACCTTGAGATAAATGAGGCTTAAAAGTCCTTTGTCCTCTTGCTGGTTTTTTTTTTCGAGGGGTTCCCCTCCCACAGAGAGCTTACCTGGAACCAATGTCACCTTCTCCATCTTGGGAATCATCCAAAACCCTCATCTTGCTAGATGACAAGTTGCAAGCAGGACAATGTTATCAGTTCCCAGCTCTCATCAGGATGAGCAAGGAGATGCTCTCAAGGCAGATCTTGTTACCCTCCAGAATCGTTATTCACAGCAGTGTATCTGGTATCTCACAGCACATGAAGCTCATCCCAAGCCATTATACCCTCTTCCAAATTTGACAGTATCTAGTATTTATCAGGCTTATGTCAGGGAAAAAAAAAGAAAAAAAAAAAAAAAAAGAAAAAAAGAAAAAAAACCAAACAAACTAAAGATCAGGAAAGTGCTAATTCTTGCTAATGAACTGCTGGGGAAATTCTCCTTCTGCACAGCCCCAAACTGCTACAAGCATCTAGGGATGAAGCATGGAGAAGAAACTTCTCTGCGCTCCAGACCCCTGCAGAACACTCCCTTCTACTGAAAGCAGAAAATAATAGCAAGAGACGTGGGAGGAGAAAGAGTCTTTTCACACTGTTCAAGGATACAAAGACTTACAGAAATAAACCCCAAGAGGCAGGTTTGTCTCCTGCCAGACCAGGATGTGATGGGACAAAGTGGGGGATGTCTCCTGCATTAGAAAACAGGAGACAAACAGAAGAGGAACACTCAAGCAAACATCTTCTGTGAGGTCCCATAAGGCTCTCTGTTAATCCATGGATTCAGAAGTGGTGGTGATGGTTACAAATTACCCAGTATGGTCAAACCTAAACCTGACTCTCAACAGTTGCAGGAGGATTTTGCAGCACTGACTGACCCAATGATAAAATGTCAGGTGAGAATTAGCATCACTAAATGCCAAGAAATCGAAAAGGAGAGAAAAAAAACCAAAACACCATCCTAACCCAGTGCAAAATAGCTACTCAGGAAAGAGCCAAAGTCACAGCAGAACAGCAAAAAGCCAACAGCTGGCTGTCAGTGGTGGGCAAAACCTAAAGCATTAGGAAAGGTTCTGCTACAGATTAAACCCACTATGGAGCCACACACGGTTCTGGTTCCCCTCTTCAGAGCTGGTTATGGCACAGAGAAGGGCAGCAGAGATAACTACGGGGTTATAAAGTGTTTTGTACAAGGAGAGGCTAAATAGATCAGGAGGAGTTTTTAGCCTGGAAAGAGATATGATGAAAGGCAGGTGAAATGAGAGCAGACAACCAGGGAGCAGGCACATCACAGGAGCTGCAGGAGCCCAGGCAAATCACAGGGCAGGAGGCTCAAAGGAAAAGCAGCGTGTTCTCACAGAGAGCAGCAGCATGAGAGAAGTCACATCCTCTTACAGAGGTGGAAAGTACCAGTGGGTTCAAGAGGGACCAGGTAAATCCTAGGGGAGACATCCAACCATGTCTTCCAAGCACAACTGCTTCCAAGCTCCAGATCCTGCTCTGCCAGGCTGCAGCAGTGCAGCCCTAGGAAGGGTTCCTCTGTCCCTGTCACCGACCACACAAGGCCAGTGGCACCTGTGCTCAGACCCAGTATGGCTCTCTGCCTGTTTTTATTCATAAGAAGGATGAATGAGATGTTCCACACTCCAGCACAGCTTGGCATGGATGCAAGAGAAACACTGGCAGGCTCCAAAACAAATTGCACACAGCACTTGGGAACCAGGCGTGGAGGTCAGGAGGAGGTTGCTGATGGAGAACTGGGAGGATTCAAATAGATGCTGTAAATATTTTTGCAGAGCAGAAAGAGCCTTGAGCACAGGCAATGACCTACTTTTCTGCTCTCCAACGAAGGGTGACAGAGTAGTGCCAGAACCCAATGGCACTTTCTAAGGAGGCCACTCAGCACGTAAGGGGTCCTTGCTAAATGGAAGAGCAGGAGGGTTCCCAAAACCTCTTCCCACTGACCCAGGTGTGCTGATGGGTGCTCTCCTGTGGCAGTTTTTGCAGCATGACCTGCTGACAAGTCCTGTCGAGCCTCAGATTTCAGACTCCTGCCAGAGCTTCCCTTTCCTAATCAGCTGAGGAAAACAAGAGCAGAAATCCTTCTTCTGAAAATACAGGATGTTTTGCCCTGTAACTTTAAGGATCCTAATGCAATTTCTCCTGGAATAGTGAGTCCAGGGTCCCCACAGGCAGACAGTGCAACAGTTGTTCCAATCTGCAAGGCTGACTTTTTGGAAGCTGATAAATGTCTCATCTTGCCTGGAGGAACTGGTTATTAATTAGCTACAGAATCTGGTTAGGTGCAAGCTCTGCCAAAGAAGCATCTTCCCATTAATTTCCAGAAAACGGAAAACTTAAGAGACAACAACAGGTTCTCAGCTGCAGGGACCATCCTTGTGCCAGACTGAGATAGTCCATTTAGTACAACTGAAGTATGACAGGAGAAGCCATGGGAGAGACAACCCAAGCCTGGATGAGTGTTCACATTGAGCAAGAATTCAGTTTCATCAATGCTTCTTTTCATGCACATCCCTCATGGATTCGGATTAGTTTTCCCAAGCTCTCTCATAGACACACAGCCCTGGGAATGCACTGAGCACCTTGGGTTCAGTGAGGACAGGAGGCAAGCACCTGCCTCTGGACTCAAGCACAGGCTTTGACCAGACCAGCAAGGGTGCCTATAGGAATTTTTAACCTTGCTGCCACTGCTCCAAATTTTACTGGTTTTTAGTGCCAGAAAGTAGGATCTGTCCTGGCTGCCCAGTTGGATGGCACTGAGAACAGACCCCACCATTGCTTAACCCCTATGAAGCCTTCTCTGGCTGGCACTCCATAAGCACATCCATCAAAGCTGCCATGCCAGCAGTGCTCACAGGTCTCTCTGGTTGCTGCTCTCCAGCTCCCAACCTCAGCTTCTCAAGCACTTGCACTGAAGCAGCGGCTCCAGCTGAACCCACCTTCCCTGCTCCCAACTCCTTGGCAAGGTACCCAGGGAATCCACCCTGCTTGGCACAGAACATCTGCCGTTTGCTCTGAGGAGAAGCAGCAGCCCTGAGCCTAAGCAGAGCAGTGCAGCCTAGCAGACAAGACTCCTCTCCTGAGAGAGACATTTAAAGCAGACATGAGAAAAGCCACGTACGTCTAAGGCCAAGATGTGATCTTCCCAAACAACCTCTCCGGGTACCACTGGCTGGGCCACCACCTTCCACCTCCTCCTCCCTCGACAAGCCACGGCAGCTGGAGGCAGAGGATGCAAAACCCAAGGCTCCTCTTGCACACCCCTGCTTCTTCCCCAGGCCCCTGACTCGTGCAAGATATTTTTGCTGCAGTCCTTCCATGCTCATCCATCACTGCCTCGGCCGGTGCCCTTACATGGGCAAGGCAGGGGAAGCAAAGCCACTGGCCGGAGGAAATCCTGTATTCCCCTAAGTGACGGACTAGTTCCTTGTACAAACATTTACCCAGATTTCCCATGAGGTAGGAAAGTAAAATTTAGGTTATTTGTACCCTCTGGGGGCCAGAAATGTGTATTTTCTCTCCAAACAGACTTTCAAGTGCTTTTTTGGTTAACTCCTTGCCTTCCAACTAGAACAGACTTTTGGGACTGTTGTCCCCTTATAGAGGGCCAGGAGAAAGTGCACAGACATTTACACACACACACATCTATGCATGGGCAACCGGGAAGATGAAATTTCTGATCAACAGCTTTTAAACCAGCTTTAGATTTGCTAAGAAAGGAGATAATTGAAGCTTCCATTTATTTTAGTGTGACCATCCCAGCTGAAGTCACTTTGTACATTTATCAGAAGGTACATTGAACTTGTTCTACATCTTTGCTGCTCAGATCTGTTTTGGCTCTCACATCCTTTGCACACACCTCTGGTGCCAGGTCTGTCTGCCATCACACCCACAGCTACTAGTACACTCCTGGAAGCACAGAGCAGAGACAAGCCAAGGAGCCTGTGCAGGACTCCTGAGCCCTGGTCTGCCCCAAAGACTGGACACCCCTCAGACACAAAGCCCATGTCGGCCATGGGCAGGGTGCTGCCTTCACAGCCCTTTCAACTGAACAGAGATAAAATCCACAGGAGGTGAGGAAGAAACTCCTGGAGCAGGCAGAGGTTGGCCGATAGCAGGTTGTTAAGTGTGAACCCACTGAAAGGGGATTTGCATGCCCAGTCCACGCTGCAGAAACAAGCCAAAGAGCTGATAATCCAGTGGGCCCCTGGGATCATCTAATAGGGGAGATGGTGCTTATTGTTCTGCCTGCTCCTGCACAGTTCTCTTTAGGCATTTTACAACAATCATTTTCTGCTTCTTCAGCTGAACAGCACTGAAAAAAGTACATTAGGCTGTTCCAAGATGGATCTGGGGAAACAGGCAGCTATGGACAAAGCTCTCGAGTCATGAGGGCTCCAACCAGCTTGTTCAATACCTCTGGCTGAGCAGCAAAGGGGCTGAGCAGAGAGACAGGCAAGACACGCCACGGAAAGCAATGGCATTTCAACCTCTCCGGAGCCAGAGGGGGTTAGAAACACATTGAGCTGTATAATAATAATAATTAGAAAACAAAGCTCTTCTATTCAGATCGAAAGAGACAGAGGGGAAGACCTTCGGACAAGGATTTTGTTGTTGTGTGTTAGCTGAGGATAAATGACCCTGAGCAGTACTGCAGTGTAAGTAATAAGGAGCAATAACTGCTGTCAGAGCTGAGCAACTCATCCTTTTCCCACAGCGTCAGAGGCTGAACCCTCCACAAGCAGCCATCTCCAGCCTGATCTCAATCTCCCCCCACACAGATAACATTTGATCACCTCCTGAAGGACGTCATTTCTGCAAACCCCGTGCAGCTGCAGAAGCAGCAAACTGGCCTTGCCCAAGGTCCTGGGGCTCTGCAGCCCCCCTGGTCTACCCAAGGCAATCAAAGGGTGTTCTCAGGAGTTGGGTGGTTCGCAGTGGATCGGCCACATCAGACACTGTGCCTCTGATAGAGGGGACAATGGAGAAAATGATGAGAGACTAAATGCCAGGAACCAATATTTAATGATTTTACCAATTACCTACTCAAGGGTGAGTTCAAATAGACTGTTGCTTCTTTTTCCACCTAGGCTCTTAGGAATAAAAGATGGTCTCCCTAAATCATAGTGAGCAGATGCCAATATAGAAAACCCTGGCTGACCAGCCCAGGGCACAAACCCAAACAAGGTCATTATTTGCCAAAAATGAATTAATGCAAACATTCATTTGCTCGTTTCAGCCGGTATTTGACAGGTGTGCCACTCAGAAGAGCCACGGTGGAAAATATAATCAGACCAATGACAAAAAAGAGTTATCAGGAAAAGCTTCAGCAACAAGCATTCATCCCCTTGTGAGTCTGCTGCTGCCTGGGCACACAAGGACAGTGACATGAGGTCTCTGATCCCTTTCAGGCAGCAATTAATTCACTTCATCCTCTCCCTTTGTCCTGGGAGCTGTAACTTTGGCATGCAAACAGCCCAAAGCTGGAGCGTGGGCTGCAATGCTCCTACAGAAACGTCGCCTTTTCGCCTGCGGGTGTTTTAGCCCCTCTGGCTTTAGGCTGGCCTCAGGGCTCAGCCAAAGACTCCTCCAAAACGCTGCCTGACCCCCCAGCACAGAGCACAACCTCAGCCCTAGCAGAGCACGACAGAGGGGCAGCACAGCCCCTTCTCCCATGAAGAGCATAATCGGGAACAACTCGAGAATCTCCGAGCAACCCCTGTACCCAGGCAGCCTCTCCCTGCCCCACTCCCAAGGCGATGGTGCCCCAGGCAGGCCTGGAAGCACCGCAGAAACTTTCCTTCAGGCTCAGGACATGGGAAGGGCGGTGGGTGGAGGGTCCTGCCGGGGTCCCTGCACCTCCAAGCGCGGCCAGCGGGAAGGGAAGGAGCTTCCCTCGGCTCTGCACGACGGGGCTTCGCGGTCCCCCAGCCCCTCGGCTCCCCACGATGGGAGAGCTGCTCGGGCAGCCCCGGGAGACCCCTCCCCAGCCCGCCCCGACACCCACGGACCTCTCCCCGTCCCGCCGGCCGCTACCTGTGGGCGCTGCCATCGTCGTAGACGAAGGAGCGGTTGGTGTAGCACTCGGTGCAAACGGCAGCCCCGCCGGCTGCCCTGCCCTCCGCCGCTCCCGCCGGCTTGTAGATCCCTTGCAGGCTCCGCTCTTCTCCCGAGAACGGCATCAGCGAAGCAGCGCTGGCGCCCGGAGGGGCGAGGCGGAGCAGAGCATGGGCGGCCCGCGCTGCCGAAGGCGCCGGCCGGGGGTTGCCGGTCGCGGGCAGAGCCACCGCCGCCGTCCCGCTCCGGCTCCCGGCCGCCCATCACGGCGCGCCCCGCCGCCGCCGCAGCAGCCCGCGGGCCGGTCGGGAGCTCCGCATGCCGGGGACGAGGCGGCCGCCGCGGGGAAGCCCGGCGGGGTGCGGGCGGCAACAGGTAGCGGAAAGTTGCTGGGCGGGGAGTGATGTACCGGGGCGGGAGGGGCGGGGCGTGGTGGGAGGGAGGGGTGGTCGGTCCTGCCCTACGCGCAACCGGCGGAGCGATGCCGCGGCCCCGCTCGCCTCCCTCCCCCTGCCCTGTGCCTCGCTGCCCGCCGAGGGAGGCGGTGGCGAGTGAGAGAGGCGCGGGAGCCGCCACCGGGAGCATCCCCCGCAGGGAGCACCCCCCTCAAGGAGAACCCCCCGCAGGGAGCACCCGCAACCCGGCCCCGCCGCTGCACCGTGCTGCCCCCTGCCGGCCAGGACGGCACCTGCCGCCGCCCCCGCACCGACCCCGCGTCCCCCGGGTTGCGGGAACCCATCCGCGAGCTCACCACGGACCGGCAACTGGTGCCCAGGGCACGCCCCATCGCCCCCGGCCTCTTCCCACATTCTCCTGCGGGAGGGCTCGAATTCATCTTTTTTCCCCTTTTTCTTTCCTTTTTTTTCTTTTCCCATTTTTTTTTTTTTTTTACCTTTTCCCCTTTTTTTCTTTTTCTCTTTTCCCTTTTTTTTTCCCCTTTCCCTTTTATTATTTATTTCTCTTTATCTCATTTCGTATTTTATTTTCTACAGGTCATACAAATATTTGTGTTGATTACTGCTGTGCCTTGGGGGGCTGTGCCGAAAGCAAACAGCCCAGCCGAGCCCTGGCCTGCTGGGGAATTCCTGTGCCGTGCTGTGCAGCCGGAGGCCGGGGAGCGTTGATCTTCCAGGGGCGCCCTGCTGCAATAACACCTCCCCGCTGCGGGAACGTCCCCGCCCCGGGGACAGCAGGGGCAGCCTGGATCTGAGCCGGTTGTCTCTGGGAAAGAGTTAACAGGATGGTGTCCAAGGTGTCTTCACTCCCCTGGAAGTTCAGCAGTCAGGAGGTGGGAGCTGCAGTGATGTAGCCAAGCCCAAAGAGCCACAAAGCTGCATCCCACCTCAGGGTGGGGGGCAGACACTGCAAACAGAGCCCAGGGCCAGGGCAGGGACTGAGATAGCCTCATATCAGGGAGAGCTGGCCCAGTTTTGACCACTCATCCCCACTTTTGCTTCCTTTTTTTTTTAAATTCCTCTTCCAGAGACCATGCTGTTGTGTTGGGGAGTTCCCCACAGCGACAGTCCCCAGGAACCAGGGGCTATATGGATCAGCAGATACCCTAAGGAGCATCCTTCATTACCATTCATTATTATTTATTGTCCCCTACAGAAACACAGCAGCCAGACAGCCCTGCTACCCCACGCCATGCCCCTCTGCTACCTCAACCACCCCACAACCCACTTGAGTCAGACCCCAGGGCAGGGTGGCACCATCTGGGCCAGGAGCTCACTGCATCCAGAATGGTCGTTTCTCTGGGACAGCTCCAGGTTTCCCCCCCACCCTCTCACTCCCCAGCTGCTGCTCCCGGGAACCCCCCCACCCGCTGGTGATGCATCAGCACGTGGTGCCCATTCTCTGCAGCCTCCAGCACCCGAGGGAAGTGCCCACTCAGATGGGCAGGGCTCCACGCTTCTCCCTGGGACCGGAGACTTTGTTTCTCCCGCAGCATCTCTTCCTCCTCCTCCTCTCTCTCCATATGGACTCTCCTACGTGAGGAGTCATTTGAGAGAAAAAGCAATTAATACTCCCCGTGCGCTCCAGCCGTGTGACGCTTCCCGACCCATCATGCTTTTAAGCAGGAAAGTTATTCTTCATTCACTAATTACCTCACATTATCAAGTGCAAAATGTTACCGTGCAGCTCTGCGAGGAGAGGGGTGGGTGGCACAGCAGCATATTGACATGCGAGGTGATAACACAGGAGTGGAGGAGGAATTATTTAGAACAGCTACTGGGGAGGGGGGGGGGGGGGGGGGGGGGGAGAAAAGAAAAGGGGAAAAGGAAAGAGAAAGAGCCAGAAGGGGAGAACACCCCCTCC
>JAOEGS010004649.1:0-15730 GCA_025447755.1 Corythornis vintsioides | reverse complement strand
AAGAGGCAGGAAAAGAGATGAAGAAAAAAAGGGAGAAAAAAGAAAATCGACAGAGCGAAGGGGGGGAGGGGGGGACAGGGGTCATGGTGAGAAAAGCAACGTGGAAAATGAAAGAGAAAGAGCCAGAAGCAGAGAACATCCCCTTCCAAATGCTGCAGCTCGAGCTGTGAGGTTGGCCCGTTCCCACCCAGTGCAGCCACTGGTGAGGAGCTGGCTGTGGAGCTCTGCCTGGAAGGTGCTGGTGCCTCCTCAGCTCTACCACAGAGCAAAGAGGGTGCTGAGGCTGAGGCCTGGCCATGGGGTCCAGGGACAATCCATCCCAGTGATGACACGTGGTGGGATCTTACCTGAGAAAGGAGAACTCTTGTCCTGAGGTCTGCGCCCAGGCCCAGCTCAGATCTGCTGCTCTGCTGAACTTGCAGCCTTTGCTTCCTCACACCCTGAATAGCATGGGAAGGGAAGGGCGAGGTAACCCTCACAGCACACTGTGGAAAGTAACAACAAAGGGAAAACTTCAGGGCAAAATAGGCAATTTTTCTGTCAAGGTGACATCTCAGCAGGGAGACAACCTCCCAAGAGCCAGCTCAGCCCAAGGCTGGAGTCCTGTGGCCTTGCCACTTGGTATTTCCCCCAAGCTGACTCTGTCTCCAGTCAGTTCATCTCTAGCTCAGTGTTTCTGAGGCTGAACACAGCACTCCCAGCAGGGTAAAGGTGTCTTTACCAAGGAACAGAGCAGCAGTTAGTTGTCAAAGCTGTCATTAAATTCAAGAAGTAATAATCAAGCATACCCATACAAAAAAACAGAGCTCCCTGACTCCAAGACTGATCTATGCAAAGGAAAAATGAACTCTGGAATTCAGCTATAAAACCATGTTTTGAACCTAGTCAGCTGAGCCATTCACTAGGAAGAGAATACACCCTCATTTGGGTACCAGGAGCAGCCAATCTTGGTCTAGTGGGTCAGAACTCCACATTTTTTGGCTTGTTTTTAAGTTTTCTACTCATGTTTAACACCCAAAGGGATGCCAAGCATCAAAACCCCAATGAAACACAGATCGTGTAGCTCTCAGAAAGCCTTCTCTGCCATCATCTCCCAGGCATCACGGAGAACTTAAGGTGAAGAATCTCCTGCAAGAGCTGAATCATTTCTTTGAGCACAAATATTGCTATTAGGTGACTAAGACCAAAATAATTGCTCTCTTTTATTTATTGCAACTGATGCTGTTATTAAAACCAGACGAGTCCCTTCCCAGCCCTTCACACTGTCAGGTGAAACACTACCCAAGGCACGTTGTAAGTAGAGGGAATCCTTTGGGTAGGGTCCAAAACACGGGGAAAGTGCTTTGTGTTCCCAGGAGCATCCCAGCTGGGGGCTGGTGGGGATGCCGGAGGATGCTCTGGGACAGGGGACATCTCTGATCCTTCAAATAAGACAAGAGGGTGAATGAGAGCACAGAGAGCATGAGAGAAAATTGCTTGGCTAGAGGAGGAACACACAGGCAGCACCTGGCACATCTCTGGAGCAGGAGCAGGCAAGTGATGGTCTGAAAACCTGCCTGTGGGAACCAACCTGGCTTTCAGGAAGAGCCTGGGAGCAAGGGGATGGAGAGAGGTGTCCACCCTGCAGGGAAGGACAGCACAGAGTGGCCACACAGACACTTGGGGTAGACAGAGCTTGAGCTTTTTGTATTAAAGCAAATTTATTTCAGAAAAAAACATTTTTTCAGTGGTTTCCCCATCCCCTCACCAGCACCAACGGTGCGTCAGCCAAAGCCTTCGCATTTGCATGAAGCAGAGCTGAGCCAAGCTGGGCTCTGCTCCCCCTTTCCAAATGTTCCCAGTGTTGGGAGGGAAGCCACGAGACTGTAAAAGACGTTTGAAGGAGCTGTGGGAACGGCTGCTCCCCTGCAGCACATTGTACCAGGGCTGCCCACCTTGAAGCACCAGCCCCAGGCTCATCCTACTCAACAGCAATCTCCCCCCACCCTGCGGGCATCTCTGCTTTTGTCTTTGGGTATCACAGGAGTTCAGGGCCCTGTCATCTCCCAAGAAACCAAACCTGAACTCCACCCAAACATCCTTCAGCCTAGACACTCACTGTTCATACAGTGCTCAAGTTGTCTCCAGAGTCACTGGTACATCCCTGCTCCTGTAATGAGGTTTGTTTGGACATAAAATTTAAGAAAAGCATGAAAACATCTTCCATAAAGCAAGTTACAGCCCCGTGGCTCAGGCAAACCTTCTTTTCTGCTTCTTCCCCCAATTTACAGCCAGAAGGTTCTACAAGTTTTAAGTGCAGCTGTAGGAACAACATTCCTTTCCCCAGACTGACCTGACTTCGGCCACTCCGGGGTCCTGAATCCTCTCTTCTTCTGGAAACTCTGAGGAATGAGGTTTTCCCTGAGCATGTCTGCCTGAAAAGGGAGCTGAGGTCAGAGAGCCACCAGCTGCCACACGGTCCCTTCGCCCAGGTTCCCTCTGCCTGGGTTTTAACAGCAAAGGAGGGATGGTCCCCAGGCAAACTGCCTAGAGCCAAGGGGGTTTGTGATGCTCCCAGCTCAGTTATTTTACCCTTCAGCAGCCTTTTAATTTCTGTTCCTCAGCTTTCTCCCAGCAGGACTCAGCCAGGCTCTTTGGACAAACAAAGCCCCCCAGCTGAGCACTGCCCATGCTGGTTGGATGGTGTTCATCTTGTGTACGTGAGAGCAGGGGCTGTTTGAAGTTCTGCAGCCAGCACAAAGCAGAAGTGCTGCAGAAATGACTTTAGCAGTGCCATAAGCACCACGCTGAGTGTAATTCCAACGAGGATGATGCACATGTGGGTTTTATTATTATTCTAAAAAACTCACAACTGGAAAAGCCAATATTTTTCATGGAAGTGGTTTCAAATGCTTGTCTATTTGCTGATTAAATGGTCTAGCTGGAGATGGACCATCTTCAAAGGAGGAATTTTCTTCCCAGACGGGGTATCTGGGGCTATAGTGCTGTATTATCATACATAAGAAATATTTCTTTCTCAGCTTTTTATGTCAGAGAACACATGTAAGTGACACGTCCTGTGCCGACAGCTTGCCCAGCTTCAAAGCAGAACTTCTGCAAGGATGACAATGAGTGTGAGGCTGGTCCAGATGAAGCTGTTGCCCAGCTGACATAAGCTCTGTGAAACGAGGTTTTCCTCGTTTTGGAGAGCCTAAAGCTGAGGACTACCCTGGGACACAGATGTTGTGTGTGTTCAGCCTGTGATTCAGAGGGGCACGGGGCACTTCCAGGCTGTGGCCACATTCTGAGGATCTGGTTTATTCTCTAACTCCAGCTGCTCCCTACAGCAGTGTACATTTCCCAACACACGTGGGAAAGATCTCCCCATGCTGCCACAAACCCAGGGGCTGGTGCTGGGAGAGCTGAGGGGCTCAGCCAGAGCTGGGGAATTACCTTCTGATCGCCCCAAACCAGAAATGAAAGCTCTTCTCCATCTCCCTGGGATGTTTGTCTGACACTGGATGCCCCAAGGATACTCCAGGGAGGATTGTGATGGCCAGAGCATCACACCCTTGCAAACCACAGCCACACTGCACCCTTTCACCCAAGGATGCAGTAAGAAAAAGGCACCTTCACCTATGAGAAACCTTCAACATTAAACATTCACCAGCTCTCTGCTCTGACATGGTCACTGGAGTTCCCGTGCTCCTGCTGACTCCTCCCAGCATCATTTGCCCCTCAAACAGCATCGTTGCCATCACCCACCCCCCTCCACCTGCCCTCCCTGGGGGGGTGCTGGGGACCCACAAGCCCCTCTCCCCACCTCAGCGCTCCACAGGCTCCCAGAGCTGCTGCCAAACCCAACTCTCACCCCTGCTGACAACTCCATCCTGTTTGTGGTGTCTTTGGCACGTCCCCCTCCAGCACTTCCAGTCCCCTGCGGCTCCCCAGCCCAGCCAGGTCCAGCACAGCCCGCGGCTGTGCCAATGACACGCTGAGGCTGTGTCCCAGCCGAGGCCACCACGGAAGGCAGCAGGCTGGCCAGGGGTGCATCACCGCAGCTCTTCACCAGGACGTGCAGCCATCACAGGAGCACAAACCCACTTTTCGAACCACAGGGTGACGCTGTGCACACCAGCACAGCTGCTACGCTTCACAGCCACTGCAGGACCAAGAGGTGGGAGACACCCCACAACATCCCCAACCTCCTGGCCATGGGTCCTCTGGCTGAGCTCCATCAGCTCCTCCTGCACAGCCCCTTCTTCACACTTTGCTTCCAGGGGCTCACTGCAAACATGCCTGGTACTAAAATAAACCCTGTCCTTCTGTCTCTGGGAGTAACCAAGAGAGTCAAATGAAGCACCTTGCCAGGGAACTGAAACCCCAGAACAGGGAAAGCCACTTTGTACCCCTCTCCATGCTCAGTCTGCTCCCCATGTGCTAGAGCCAGCCTGGACCTGAAACACCCAGCACCTTAGAGTGACTTCCAGGGCCATGAGCACCCTACACAAGTCAAACCCTTTGGTTCACACACCAAACCTCCACCTCAGGAGATGCAGAGTGCTCAGTGCAGGGCTCAGCTGCCCTGGACCAGGGAACCAACACCAAAATGGCACAGCCACGAACAACAGAACCCAGAGAAAACCAGCAGCAGACTAACAGACCTACCACAGGCTCACAACAGCACCAGGGAATTCTTTACCAAGTGAGACCCAGCAGTCGCTTCACTTCTTCATTTCCCAGAGACCTGACCCCAAGAGTCAGAATTTCATGAGGAGAGAGGCTGGAATTCTGCTTCCTTTGTGTTCCGTGCAGCTGCAACATGATCATCCCCTGGAATCATCTTTCCTCCAGCAGGCAGCTGAGCTGGGTGCCATAGTCTCTGGGCACTGGGCAGTAACTGGATCCTGCAGACCCAGATACAGAGGCTGCCCCACCAGCTTCTGCCAGGGAGAAACTGCCTCTGCTGCAAGCACAGCCTCTGCTGCAGGGATAACTTCTCTCTGCTGTGAGCACAGCCCCTGCTGCAGGGAGAAACCCCCACCATGCAGGTAAGTGCCTGGGCTGGCTGCTAGGCTGCAGCATGAGACTGCTGCTCAAGGAGGGCAAGTTCAGAGCTCTCCCCTCTGCTGCTGATGCCCCCAGCTCTCAGACCAAGCACCAGAGCCTCTTTTTTGGGGGTACACCAACACTGCAGGTCCTCGTTAGAATCTCAGGCCTTCAGTGACAGGTTAAAACCAGGCATAAAATATGAACAGTTGGGTGTTCCTCAGTATTTCTGCTGGTGGATATCAGCCCTCTCAGCTACAGAACAGCAACATCCTTCTCAGCTGGGGATCTTGCTGTGCCATGAGAAGGGTGGCTTAGGTTGCCAGGAGGAAAAGAGCTTTATGCTAATACAAGCCCAGGGTTTTAAAGTTGTGATTGTTTGCTGTGAATATATTCTCTCTTTATGAATATATTCTAAAACAAAGGCAAAAGCCTCTTTGTTTTAGCAGCCAGAGAATTCAGTGTCCGTGTTTTCTCTTCCCCAGCTGACACTCTGCAGGCTCCGGACTCACCAGTGGTGCTTCATTCTCTTCAATGTCCTGCTGTTCCACGTGCTGCTCTTCGGGGCAGATCTGCTGGAGGAATATTTCCTGAGGGCATCCCTGAGCTCTTACACCGACGCCAAGACCCTGGAAATCCGGGAGAGGGCCAGGAGGCTCAACACGGATCCTCTCCGGGCCAATCTCTCTCTCAGCATCAGCAGCACAGCAACGTGCTCCCAGCAAGAGGTATTTCTCCTGGTTCTTGTCAGCAGCAGCCCGGAGAGCAGGACAAGGCGCGACGTGATCAGGCAGACGTGGGGGAACGTCACAGACGTCGGAGGTCACGTCGTCCTTACTCTGTTTGCTTTAGGAAAGGCAGCTTCAGCCACCAGCCAGCTCGAGATCCGTGAGGAGTCCCAGAAGCACAGAGACATAATCGAGGGCAGTTTCATGGATTCTCCCCACACACAGACCCAGAAGATGCTGATGAGCGTGGAGTGGGCAGTGACTTTCTGCCCTCAGGCGAGGTACGTTCTCAAAGCAGACCAAGACGTGTTCGTTGGCATCCCGACTCTGGCTGGGTATCTGCTGAGCTTAACACAGCTGGAAGACGTTTACGTGGGGAGGGTGGTTCATCACACAGTGCCCGACAGAGCCCCCCAGAGCCCTGGCTTTGTTTCCCCCCAGCAGTACCCCCAGGAGCTGTACCCGGATTTCTGCCAGGGCAGCGCCTTCGTCGTGTCGCGGGACGTGGCTCGCAAGGTGTACGTGGCCTCCGAGGAGGTGCCACTTTCAGTGCCCCCCGATGTCTTCGTGGGCATCTGTGCCAAGAAAGCTGGTGTCACCCCCCTGCACAGCTCTCGGTTTGCTGGGGAAAAGCACATCAGCTACAATCGATGCTGCTATCAGTTCATTTTCACCTCTTCCAGTGTGGAAGAGGACGAGTTAGTGGAAGTCTGGAAGGAAACGAGCTCTGGGGCAGAGTGCTCCTTACTGGAAACTTACTATGGTCTGGTGTCCTGCAAGGTTCTGACCTATATTGATAAGTTCAAAGGGTTTAACTTGGATAGAATTAAGAATGAGGTCCTGCATTTTGCTGATTAGCATTTGTCTGAGCTGTGTTTTGCCAGCTCTTTTCTCTCCTTACTGTGAAGCAACACCACTCTCTCAGCTCTTCCCTTCCCCAGCAGCTGGATTCTCCCTGCTTTACAGCAGAACTGGATGTACTCTAGCTCTGGAAGCACCTACACACACATGCATGCAAGGGAAAAAGAATATTCCAAGAAACATTGTTTGGATCTGGTGTTTTCCAGACTTTTGAAGCCCTCCACCTTACGCCAAAATTCCTTCTGTATTATCCACCTCACCTCCTTACAAAGTCTTTTTACAAGAAGAGGGATTTTTTCCACCCACAAAAGGGAGCTACTTCTGAGCAGCCTGTTTTCCAGTACCAGTGCAACCACAGACCAGCTTAGAGTGGAAACAGACACCAAACCATCACAGGTAGTGCTGGCAAACAGCCTGGGGAGATTCTAGGCAAGAAATCACAGTTTCCCTGTTACAGAATCTCCTGTCAGCCATGGCATCAGAAAAACACTGACACAGGCAGCCCAAAGCTGTAACCTTACATTGGAGATCAGCAGCAGTCAGAACAAATCCACCAGCACACTGGTAACACCAACCCAGCATGGAAAATCCCCAGTTTAGGAGCTCAGAAGACAAAACCCACCCGTGCCTGCATCCTCCAGAGGAACTCTTCCACACCAGCTCTTCCAGCAGCACAAAGAGCAGCTGGACAGGCTTGTTCTACAGCTGGGACAGACACACAGGTACCTCCAAGGGTCAATCCACACTTCTGCTGGGACTGAAGGAACTGGAAACATGCTCAGCAGCCACAGCTCTTCAGCACCAAGTTATGCTGCTTGTTGAGTGGGATCAGATGATAAGCTTTGGTTTGAGGTGCTTTTTTGATTGGTTTTGTTGGTTTTAACCCAGATTAATCAAGTTTAGCATGTTACTTCAACTCTCAATCTCCATCATTCCATATCTGGTTTGTTGTTTAGTTTGTTGGGTTTTTTCCCCCTCAGTATTCTTCACTGTTACTTTCCACAATTACATTTTTCCTCTGTATACAAGATACACTGGCAGCAACACAGCCCACAGAACAGCCAGGATGGGCAGGGAGCTACATGGGAATGATAAGGGGTGAGACCCTGATCAATCAATGACAATATTGAGCTTGAAGCTCAGACAAAATAAAACATATGTGCATATATTGAAAAAAATCCCCTTGTTTGGCATCTCTGTGTACTCTGAAATACTGTTTGGCAAATGCTCCACACAAAGCAGATGCTAAAGACTTAGGGAGTAGCCTTCAAAACCAACAGCTGAAAACACCCATGGAGAAGAGTCCTCAACTGCAGAAAGGGATCACATGTTGATTCCTCTGACTGGGATTTTAGTGGAGGGCTCATTACCAGCTCATGAAGGCACCTGGAATAAAGAATCTGGGCTGTCCAATACAAGTGCAAACTAAGGACTTGGACACTCTTCCTTCAGTGCTGTGGTGGTTTTTCAGGAGGCAGGACTGAGGAAGCTGCTGTGACAAAGGAGACAGGGCTGCTGTGTTTCTCATGGGGTGTTTATTATGCACAGCTCGGGGGGCAGAGGCATCAGCCATGGCTTTTGTACATCTGGGGTCACAAGCAACAAGGCAGAACATTGGCATTCCCAGAGCCTAGCACACACAAAGGGATCTTCCCCAGCTGCTCTGCTCCTCTCAGCCTACCTGACTCCTCAGCAGCAGTTTTTGGCAGGCAATCCCATCCCCTCTGCTGCAGATCAGGGCTACTATGAGTGAGAAGAGAGCTCTGTGTGGTTACAGCACCTGGCTTGTCTCAGAGCAGGCACCCAAGGCAACTTTCTCTACAGAGGCACACCTGAGCTGACCCACTGCTAAAATAAGCCCCCCAAAACAGTAATTTAATGGTTGATGATGCTCCCCATAGTTATTAGGTCATCAACTAAAATAGAAACCTGTTGTAGCAAGTACATGGTGGTGTCTGTTTATGGGCAAAGACACATCACACATTTCTTGAGTGCCCGAAGAGGACACTCTAAGGTACTGCACTGCCCTCCTAGTTCATGCCCTTAAACATGAAAGCTTGAAGTATTTACCCCTTTTCTCTCTCAACCAACACTTAAAATTTAAAAAAAACCCCAAACTTGTGTTAAAAAAATAGTGTAAACATGAAAGATTTGGTTCTGAAGTAGATTTGTAGTGCTCCTTTGAGCAAGTCAGCTGAGCTGCCACACAAAGTTGCATCCAAAGGAGACAGAGCTCCCAGTTTGGTTTTGTACAACCTGCCATTTGTTCCCAGAAGGGCTAAAAGCTTTTCTTTCCCCATCTGCAGCATCAAATGTAAACAACATTTTCCATCATTTATTCGAGGGAGACTCACGTGCAGAGTTGAAACCAGGAGGGTCCAGTTCACACTCCCTGGTGTGGACAGACTGGCACCAGCTGGCTCTTACCAACAGGGTTTCTGCAAGTCTCTGGCAGCTGGGACAGCAAGTTCCACACGAGGGCCAACTTGGGCAGACATGATAAGAGAAACTATGGCAGCACTGAGGCTGCAAACCTCAAGGTGTTTTGGGTGTTTGGGTTGTTGGGGTTTTTAACTGAACTGTGACCTACTGAGAAACCACAACAGGAACTCCAAGCCAAGAACAACTGAACTAAACACTGATAGTTTCTGCAAAAGAAGACAGTCAGCAGCTGACAGAGCTCACCTGGGTGACTTGTCACCAGAGTACAGAGAACTCCTGCCACCACATCCTACAGGAAAATATGCTGTGCCCTAGAGCTTTTGATTTGCTCTCGTGACTCCAAAGAGACTCAAAGTGCTTCACAACCCTTGAAAGAGACACTTGACCCCTTGCATCTCTACACCTGTGTCTGCAGGACACCAGGGGTTATTCTGCTCCTTCCACGGCCGTGGTAGCAACTGCCTTGACATAGTAAGGGCCTTCTCTTAAGTAAGCCCTAAGCCTCAGGTAGTACTGATTGCCAAAGATCTCTGCAATGGTTTTGGAGTTTCCAAGGGCTTTAACCAGTTCATACTTGGCATCTTTGGAAGCTTTGTCTGGTTCCACAGACCTGTCTACGATGTACTCCACAAACCCTGGGCTGTTGAGCATCAGCTTCTGGGCCCACGGCTGGTTTGCAATTGCCTAAAAACAGAGACAAGAGGGGAGGAATGGGGAAAACACCTTGGTTTAAAGCAGCCCAAAAGCCAGTCAGTTACACAGAAGAGATAAAAATGAAATAAATTCTACAAAATAGTTACACAACCAGCACTAAAGTCAAGCAGGGGGTTTAGCACTGGCAAAGAGTCACAGCTCAGTGCTCAGTTGTGAAGTTTTAAATGCATGATCACAGCAGGGCCTCTGATATCAAAGCACCACCTCAGAGCAGAGTTCTGGCTTCTCCCCCCTCCAATTTATAAGCAAATAAGCATTCCAGACATGCCATGCCTGTTACATCATTTCAATGCTGAATGCAGGTGAGGCCCAATGAAAAAAACCTTATTTGTGTCCACTGCAGGGCTCCAACAAGAAGCCTGTGGCATTCACTTAAAAAGAAAATAGCAAGAATGTGAGACTGAATGGCAATAAATGGCAACATGGCCACTGCCAAACCCAACACACTCACAGTGAACACCCGTAAAGCTCCACAGTGGAGATCAGGGAAAGGCTGAGTGCTGATGCTCCTGAAGAGTTCCAGGGGCTGGCTGGACAGGGATGAGAACCATGATTCAGTCATTCTTAAAAGGTCTTCTGTCTGCTGCTCTGGCTGCACACATGTATAAAAATGAAAGGGTTTGATTAGGATTATGAAAAGCTTTCAGGTTTTGAGTATGTGTTCAATAAAGAAGTTAATTCAAACCAACTACCAGCAGACTAAACCTGAATAATTTAAATTTTTCATGTCTTTTCATGAAGAAACAGCTTAAGTTTCATTTAGTTTAGAGGACACAGTTTAATACACTGATTTTGGTACATGAGGTAAGTGCTAAGCTGAGTGCAGTCCCACAACACAAAATGGCTCATTTGTTCCTTCAGAGCTACACTGCTCAAACCAGAGCTGAGGAACACACATGGGGATTAGAGCAGCTCACCACAACCCCTTAAAGCACAAGAACATCCTTCCCTTGCCAATGCCACCTTGCCTTCATGTTCCACGACCAGATTTCAGAGCTCCTGGCTTCTTACCAACTCACACTTTAAGCACTCAAAGCAGGGAATCAAAACAGTGTGAATTACACAGAACTCTACAAAGCTACCACTCCTACCTGAACCAGGTGCTGCAAAAGGTCTTCACACCATCAGCCAGATGCACAAAACTTGCATTTTAAGAAAAAAACCCAAAGCAACAAAGCAAAGCACAGCCTTACAGGCAGGTAGAGAAGAGATGAAATGGCATCCAGGCATCGCAGGCGTAGCTCAGTGGGGGCATTCTTGGCCTGCTGCCCTATTCTGTTGAGCAGCTTCTGAAATCTGCTTCCTTTGAAAACAAAAAGTGCTTGGAATTAATTCACATAAACCTCTAAAGGAGTACAAAGTAACCTGTCAGTCATGCTGTGTGACATTAACTGGTTGTTGTGCAGTAAGCCTGAGAAAGGCAATTTCTTGATCTACCACAATAAAATCAGAGAGATTCTCTTTGCTGCACACAGGTCTCAGACAGACCAAGCCAAAGCTTTTATCCAACCCAAACACTTCCAAAAGGGAGGATTGGTGTCACAGGTCACTGAGCTCTCCTGGGAAGTGTGGACCCCAGTACACCTGGAATTGGAAAGCTTCAATCCCATTCTACAGTGCTCAGTATTTTGCCAGATTTTCACTTAAAATAAACCAAAGTTGAGACTTCCAATCCTCTGAACAGTTTTATATGAAGACACAAAAGCACCATTACATGGAAGTTCATGTTTGCCTAACCCTGGTGAGGAGGGCACAACATCAGCATAAGCAGAGGAGTCTCAAGCAAGCCAAGCCCTGAGGATTCACTGAGAGGAGTGACCTGAATCTCCCCTGCTCTGCCCCAACTGGAGCTGCTGGGTGTCTGGGTTCAAATCCACCTCTGCTCTCCAGACACCCCTGCTTATCAGACACAGAACAAGTGTTTCAATTCCTGTCCCTGTTCCACCAACCCAACTCTCTCTTCCACGTTCTGACATGCTGAGGAAGTTCTATTGAAGGAAAAAAAAAAAAAAAGGGATACTAACTGGTTTTCTCTAAGACCTGTTTGCCTTCCACGTTTGATCCCAGGATTCCCAGGGTGTCCACAGCCACTCCAATCATGGTTGGGTCATGACTTTCTGCCATGTCAAAGACTTTTTCCACAAAGGCAGGGTATCGCTCACAGATCTGCTGGGGGCTGTCCACAACTGCCAGGTTCCCAAAGAACTTCACAAACCCTGAGAGAACACCAACAAAACACAACAAGGGTATTCACAGAGGATCAGTAGCTCCTGTTAAGGTTTAATTCTGACACTGTAGAAGGTTGTTTCACTGCTGAACTGGTGTTATTAAGTCTGAATACGCTTGTGAAAGACATCAGAGAAGAGAACTGAGGAACAAGGCAGCATTTTGGCTGTTACTTCACAGATACTTCTGTTATTGGAGCTGTTTTTCTGTGAATTTAAGAAGTTTCAAGCCTCTCCAGAGTCTCTCCAGATCTCACCTGTCCTAGCTCTGTTCATGAGTGAAATTCTTCAGCTGTTACCTGTCCTTCAGCATTTTTTATATCACACCCCCTCTAATATTCAGAAACTCCACACTCATGAGCTTTGAAGCTTGGGTTGTCCTCCCAACTTAACTCCTTCAGGAGAGCAAAGCAGTAAACAGCAGGAACAGGAAAGGTGTGAGGTAACCTGGTAAGTAGAAGCCTGAGAAAGGATCAGACTCTGCCCCAACAATGATGTTGGAAATCTTGTCCATGACTCCTTGTTGAGCAAGATACTGGCGCCCGTGGGGGGTGAGGGCCAGGGAAGTCACCATCTCAATGCAGGTGGCTCTGCAAGGGACACACAGGTTTGGGGACTTATTTCAGATGGGTTCTGAAAGAGTGATTAAGAAAATGAAGAGGGTTTTCTACCCTTAAGACAAAAAACCCCAACAAACCAAGAAACAAAAGCCAAACTACCCCAACTGTCCCAGAGCCCTCCCAGTTCTCTGTAGGTGTAGCTGGAAAGGATTCCCCAGTGTTCACACTGCAGCCCAGAGTGACCATTACTACACTTCACCTTGGCTCTGAGTCAAGCACAGGGCATTTCCCACTCAAGGTTGTTTACAGAGAGGCAGACCAAGTGTTTTCCTGAAGAGGGTCTCACAAGAAGCAAACACTTGGAGCACCTTGGGGATTTGAAGACTGAACATCAGAGGTTGACCACTTTTTTTATTTTGAAAATAACTCCCCACCAACATACCTGACCAGCACATCCTCTCCAGTCAGCTCTCCAATCAACTCCCCTATCAGGCCACTGTTGGCACAGTAATTCAGTGACTCCGCTGACACCGATGAAATCTCAACAATCAACTGAAGAAAAGCACAGGAGGGAAGAAAAAAAAAGAATGGTTTAGAAACACATTCTAATGAACCAACTCAGAGGAATGGCCAAAAGCTTCTCATGAAGCTGATGAAGCAGAAACTGCAGAGCCCAGCCCCCCAGGGCCTGATGCTGCCCCTACCTCGTACACTCGGTAGCGAACCACGTCGCTCGTGGCCATCACATCTCTGAGGTCACTCAACAGCCTGGTGACAAACAGAGCCTCCAAACCCTCCTGGGTCTGGGCTATTCCAGAGAGGGACTTGATGGCCTGCAAACAAAACCAGCAGCTTGTTAAAAATAAAGGAATAAAACCAGAGAAGAGAAGCCAAGATGGGGCCGAGTCCCGGTGCTCTTCACCAACCAGGTCCTGCAGCTGGGGCTGGGATTCCCACCTCACTGGCAAAATCCACTTATGGTCCCCAAGATCCAAAGCACTGCCACCCAGTTCAGATCCCCAGGGGCACTTTGGCATCACCAGCTACCGAGAGATAAAGCTGGAGGTGAATTCTCTAACACATCCAAGTGATTTTCAGCTGAAGGCTCCTCCTTGCCTGGGACACTCCCTCTTCTTCCAAGGCACCTCAGCCAGGGCAGAAAAGGTGTTTTGTGCAGTGGCTGCAGCACTTTGGAGAGGGAGGAGGGAAGCAGCACTTACCTCTTTGGCCACTGCTATTTTCTCTCCACCAATGCAGTGTATTATCTGCTGTAACAGTTCAGGGCTGGTGAGAATTTCTGCAACAGCATCTGAATTTTCCACAATCCTCCCAACCTAGAAATATGATTAAATCATTATAGAAAATGATATTAAACCAACCTCCCCACCAGTAAGGGCACCCCAGTTCCCCTGAACAGCAGAGTGATGCTGCAATTGATTCTTCTGAGACCTTAGGAACTGCATCCAGAAGACATGACAGAAGATTAATTTACAAATTACTTCTGTCAAGACAGTTTTATACATTATGTTCAGCAGACACATCAACACATTGCACAGTATTCATCCAGAACAGCAACAAATGAGGACTAACCCAGCCTGGCTCCAGACAGAGCTCAGTCCCCTCCTCCTGGAGAAATACCCTGTACCTGCGATATGGTGAGGATCTTCACGGAGTCTTCGGGGTGGAAAAGCCCTTTCTGCAGCTCTTCTTTGAGGTTCTGGATCACGTAGAGCGGGTCCAGCGCCTGCAGGAGCCTCTCCAGGATGGAAACACAGGCGGCCACCTGCTCCCTGGGGGAGACAGACACAAAACCCTTCAGGAGGGGGACGCCGCGGGGAGCTCCCAGACCCTCAGCTGTGCCGAAAGGAGACGGAGCAGCAGCGGGAGCCGCCCTGCTGGGGAGGGAAACGGCAATGAGAAGGCGGCGGTGGGAGCCGGGGGAGGCCGCCGGGGGCCCGGGGAGGCCGGCGCTCACCGATCGTTGACGCTGAGGAGGCCGAAAAGCGCTCCGAGGTGGCGGTCGGAGAGGCGGGAGCGGAGGGCGGTGAGGGGCACGGCCTGCACAGCGAGCTGCAGGGCCCGCAGCTCCTCCGTGGCCGGTTCCCGCCGCGCCGCCCGCTCCAGCAGCTCCGACACCGCCTCCGCCATCTTGCCGCCGCCGCCGGACGACAGTCTCGCGAGAATCCCGGCGGAAAGCCTCGCGAGAACTCGCCCGGCCCTAGCAACCGCCGCGCCGTCGCTAAGGGCTCCTTTTGGGTCCCCTCGCCGGGGGACAAAATGGCGCCCGCGACCCGCCCCCTTCGCTCCTCAGCTCCGCCCCCCTCGCGATCTGATTGGTTGGTTGCTAGGGGCGGGGTTAGCGCGCGCTGGGGGCGGGGCACGGCTGAGGGTTGCGGGGGGTTGCGGGGGGTGATGCGGGGGCAGCGCGGGGTTCGCCGCTTTATGGGGGGAAACGGCGAATTTTCGCTTCGTGGCAGCGGGAGCGGCAGCCCCGGGAGTCAGCGAGGAGCCCCCCGGGCTGCGGGGAACCGGCTCCCCCCTAGTGGGGATAACCGGCGGGAGAGACACGGGGGTGTCGCGGCTCTGGGGCGGTGCCGGAGCCGCTCCCCGCGCCGTGTCGCAGAGACTCAGAGCCCCAACATCATTACATCTGAGGAAATAACCGGGAAAATGAAAGCGAAAGTGCAAAATGCCTCGGAGCACCCGAGGAGGTCCCCAGGGCACCCCAGCGCTCACACTGGCGGGGGGGGGGCTCCCCAGTAGATGATACGGGAGGTGCTGGTAGCGGCACTGGGGCTACTGGGATTTGCTTCTCCCTGCTCCTGGGGCTGGCTGTGCACCCCGGGTGCCAGGGCAGGGTGGCAGGGAGGGCACCGTGGGGAAGCCGGGATGGGAGAGCGGGTACCAGCCCGCGGGCAGCCGGGGAGGAGGAGGAAGAGGAGGAGGATGGGGATGGGGAGGAGTCAGTGCTCCTTGCGGGCAGCCTGCCCGGGCAGCCTGCCCAGCTGTGAACGGAGGGTCGATGGAGTGGCCGAGCCCTCGTTGCCCGCTGCCGCCCGTTGCCCAGGGCTGCCCTCGGCCCGGCCGGGGCACCCCCTTTGATTAGGAGAGATGCCACCTGATGCCAGATTTATCCCCTATGGATACAAGCCATGTGCGAGCACAGAGCGTC
>JAOEGS010004647.1:0-12424 GCA_025447755.1 Corythornis vintsioides | reverse complement strand
ATAAATTTCTTGTCTCCTTATAAGTCCCGGGCCTCACATCTAAAATAAGATAATAATTGTCTAAACTAAGACAGTTTGTTACTGTAACAAAGAGGCACCATTCAAAGTTTAAAATGCTTTTGCTTTCTATTATGGTACCTAATGTGCTCAAGCAGTTAAGAAAATACTAGGAAATTATTTTATTCTCAAAAGAAAGCAATAAAGCCAGTGTTTCTGTTGCTCTGTGCTTCTTGTGAGAGTACAGTGTATGACAGCATGCTTAGCATGACTAGGAAAATTCTTTTGCTGTATTTGGGCAACACGTACACCAGGGCGTTTTTATACTTACCTGGTTGAACAGAAAACCTCATGTTCTGATCCAGATATTGGAACACAGTCAAAATTAATCAATATGCTAGGAAATGCATCAGTAATAACAGCCGCCCAACCCCGGTATGTTTTAAAATTTTAAAATGTGTAACACAACACAAAGTTTAAATATCCTCGTATTAATGCAGTTCATGATGTAGGAACAAATAACCATATGAAATCAAAGCAGTTGTCTATTTACTTCGTCATTTCATCTCCCAATTAAAACAACAAGTCTAAAGTATCCCTGAAATTATGTTCTTTTCCCTAATTAAATCAAAAGCAAAGTGCCATTTGCTCTGCCTGTTAACAGAGAATGCTGTCTTCTTTCTGGAGTAGCTTAGCTTCTCCACCTTAAACCTTCAATAACTCCTTGTACTCTTCAAGCTTTTTTTTTTTTTTAAATTAAATTATTTATTTATTTAAAAGTGTCCATGTTTTCCCTGACATTGTACTGCTGCATGGTTTCTGAGGTTTTTATATTCTTAATTTAGGCCTCTGGATTAGCTTTTTTTTTTTTTTTTCAGGTCATGTAGGAGAGGTGAGGATTGTTCCCTGAATCATCCTTAAGACCTGGTGTGAGAGCTTCCTGAAGGCCCAGGGAAAAGACTTAACACTCCTGCAGAGGTACAGTTCTGTGTTGGAGACACTGGAGCCCAGCAAAGGCATGGCAAATCTCAGGTTAATCTTGTCTGAGGAGAGCATAAAATGATAAAAATAATTATATTAAAAATATATAGAAGGTAAATCCTGACTTCAGGTCATATATTTAGAAAATGGTAGTAAATGCTCACCAGTGGACTGCACAATAGGATGGCAAAACACACTTTCCTCTGTGGCCTTAACAAGGTGGCAGTCCCTGTAAATTCTGGCAGGCTTGATAAGGAACAGAGTGTTAAACTGGTGTTAATCTGCAAGTGAAAGCATCACCCCCATACTCCAAAGTGTCTGCGTTTCTAGAAGTGTGATAGCCAGTTGGGTTCATTGATGAAATTTCTCTGGAGAGTAGCTATAGACCCAGAAGGCATGAGACATTTCCTAGCAGTGCACTTCTGTTCCAAGCAGAAGTCCCACAATTATTTGTAGAGAACTGCTTCAGAAATCTTCCAGTCATTTTATGGAGAAAAGTGATTCAGGAACACAATCCTCTGAAGGAAATGTCAAGCTTTAATGACAGTTTTCTTGCTGTATATAAAAGGTAAATCCCTAACATGTAAATCTGAGAATAAAAAAAAAATCATAAAACCTTAGGAGAAGAGCAACAGGGGTTGGGGCAGAGGAAAGAGGGTGCATGCATTGACAGAGCAGGATGTGCCCTGTTCAGCTGTAATTTATCTGTGAATGAGGATCTCTATTGCTTAGGGATCTTAATTTGTCGTATCTATGAGAATTGTTTGAATTAGCAGTGTTCGCCACGTCTGGCACTTGACCCTCATATATTTATTTCTGTGGTGTTTGTTTCCTGTTCTGACATAAATGCAAACAAGGATAAAGTACCTTATGTGTGCAGAAAGTTGCTTTTCTATGGGACAAGTGTAAAGTTGAGTTGGAAAGTCTGCAGTTGAGTCTCTCTCTGCACACACACATACATATATAAAAATATATGTTGCTGTAGATATATTCATAGAGATTTTCTATTACTACATCTACAGAAATATATATTCATATATATATCCTATCAGCATATAGATCTATATGTATCTACACGCATAGCTATAGTAGTAATAGAAAATATCTCTATCAGCATATAGATCTATATGTATCTACACGCATAGCTATAATCTCAGGAAAGACGCGGTGTGATCTCAGAGCTGGCTGTAGGCTAGCCGAGCAGACAGACAGACAGACAGAGGCAGCGGTTGTCGGGCGAGCGCCCGGCGCTGGGGGGCAGCGCTGTCCCGCAACCCGCCGCCGCCGCCCAGCTGGAACCTCCGTCCTCAGGAAGGAGCCGCCTCAAGAGCGCTGACGGTGCTCCCAGGGGCTCCCTGCATCTGAAGGGCAGGCAAACACAGCCCTGGCCAGGTGCCTTGCATGTTTCACTTTTCCTTTATTTATTTATTTATTTATTTATTTATTTATTTATTTATTTATTTATTTATTTATTTAAATTATTTTAAATGAGAAAACCCATTTGCGTCTCTCACGCACTCTAAGCTGTTAGAGCAGGGGTGGTTGCTCAGAAGCTCTGGATAGGGCTCTGAGCAGTTAATGTCCCCACAGTCCATTTCTGCAGAGTTGCGGCTCTGCCAGGAGCTGACGGAACCGTGGAAGAACAGCGGCCGAGTCCCTAGAAGGCCTGGAGAGCGGATCGCACCGGCACCGCAATAAAAGGCCGGGTCTGGGGATGACTCCGGTTGCGCCAGGTGGGCACAGACAGGCGTTCCCTCTGTCCGGGTCTCTACAGAAAGCAAGCAGTAATACCGCGATTAGTTTTGTGCTTCTGCATACTTCATCTTTAAGTTTGTGGCAGCCTAACGAATGCTGGAGAAAGCCGCTATCTTCTGCTGCATTTCAAAGAGCAGTCAGGCTATTACAGGAAGATGCGCCTGATACTTTCTCGTGGAAACATTTATTTTTTTTTTTCCCATATGCTGATGTTTTTACCATTAATTCAAAGTAACCTGAAACGTATGGCTGTTCACTGAGTATGCAAAATATTAGCCAATGTGATGGAAGATGTATCCCATATAAAGGAAATTCTTGATCACTGAAAGTCCAATCTAAAAATGGCTAAATATTTATTGAATGCTGCTTCTAACAACAACCACATAACTTTGTTTGGGTGGTGTGTTTTTGTTGGTTTTTTTTTGTTTGTTTTTTTTGTCAGTGACTTTGTCACCGGGAAATAATCGTTTTCTCTTAGCTACTGTTGATGCTTTCTTTCTCTAGAGTCCCCAGGGGAAGCAGACACCCCGAGCCCCTATTCATGTAACAAAGCACAGCGATTACTTACAGACTTCATTTGTGTATTGCTCACGGTGCAAAGATCGCTGCGATCAAGCCATCTCTGCTGGGATTTCTTACACTGTGATAAATAACGTGTCTCGTTCCTTTCAGCTTATAAGTGCAGTTCTAATTCCCATGTGTACAAATGTTTCTGTGGATGAATAGCATTTAGATGTTATATCTTATGATGGAGAAGGTATAAATTCCTTGCACTAGAAGCACAAAACCAAATTGTGACTGTTTTGTTTAGCAATAATGACAGTGTCTGGTTCCTACATAATGACCGTATCTGGTTCCTGTATCATGCTGTTGGATATTGTTATTTCTGTGTCATACATGGGGAACCGAGGCACAGCAAAGTAAAATGAATTCTTGGAAAACACCCTGGAAGCAGAATCTGGAAAACAATCAAGTATTCTCAGTGCTAGTCATCTGCCTTGTGCACAATGGTTGTCCTTCATTAAAACTGGAAGGATTTTCTTTTCTTGGGAATGAGGAGGTCAAGCATTGTGTGAGAGACATTTAAATTCTAATGTAGCTCCAACAAAATGAAAAAAGAATGCATCAATCTGCACTTTTTGAAACATAAATAACTTTAAATGTTTTGCTAAAAAATAATTTGATGTAATGGGAGGGAAAGAAGGATCAGAAGATGAAAATTAAGTCAAGGGAAGAAGGAAATATCAGCAAAAAAAAAAAGTGTAACTGCTGTTATTGTGTTGCTATAATAACTAACATGTTCTAGGTTTGTAAACCTGATGCAACTATCCTGATGAGGCTCACTTAGACTATTGAAAGAATGCAAAGCTCAGGATAAAATACATGTTGTAGGTATCTGCAGTTACAGATTCTTACTATTCTTTACTTCCATAGTAAACAGGGAGGTGTCCTGTTCCATATCTCTGGTAGTCCCACAGATACACTGTGCTCTGAGCCTATTTACAGGGCAGGTACTTATTTCCAGCACGTGCTTATCAGCCACAACTGACTAAGGCTTTTGATCCTGGACAGTCACATTTTTTCCATTGAACCTACAAGCTAGAGAAAGTGCCTTCTGATGTTGAAACTGTTTTTCACAAAACATCAAGCCTCACACTTTGGACATAAGAAAAAAGACTTGCTCTGTCAGACTGGAAACAGAAATCCCTCTTCTTCAATCATCTGCTTCTCTGATCTTGCGCCATTAGGTCACAGCAAGGGTGACAATCTTTATGGCACTGATGCATCCCACCTTTTTTGTCCTCCTCTTCCAACTCAAGGGTGGAGTACTTCCCCAGGACCACTAGCCTACCCTTCTTGTAGGACATTTTCAGGGGCATTCTCTACAATACTTCATACACGTGACTAGAAAGGTATGTGCTACTTTCCTGGTCAAACAGAGCTAGACATCTATTATAGTTCTGGTGTTCATGTGTGTTTGTTGGCAGTATATTATTGCTTAAGAATGTAAAAGGATGACTGTTCTGGTCATTTCGGAAATAATTTGTTCTTTACTATTTCGGTACAGATTTTCTCTAAGTCATTATTTTGACTACAAGAAATGTTGGAAAGTTAATTTTAGTCAATTTCTTTTTAAATGTCTGGTTTGTGTTTTGAGTTAAAAAAAAAAGTCACAAACCTTTTGTTTTGCAATGATTCAAATGTTCTTCAACTCTAATTAAAACTTTCAAATATTTATATATTTAAAATTTATACATATTTTTGAACAACCACTACTGCACAAGAAAAAAATCCTCAAGTTCTTAATGATACAGTTAAGGAGGGGTGAGTGTTTGACAGACTAGTCTGTTAGCAGCTTGAATGTATTTTTTGAAACTATAAACCACTGTAAATGAGAGCATACATGTTTATAATCAGTCAGTGTACATACAAAATGCCCCTAAACAGCAGTCTTAGCTAAACTAAATTGAAACATCGCAAACAGAGTTACTAACTTAGGAAGGAGAATTTTCAAACAGGTTTAATGGGGGAAGACATATTAAGAGCTATAGGTGAGAGAGGAAAAATTGCAAACTAGGGGAGATGTGCCCAAGATAAGGCTGTAAGAAGGACTTTGGTAGTTCCACTTAGAAAGAAGGGTGTAAAGAGACTTCCTTTTGTGTAGGTGCACTAACACATTGAGCCTGGGGAGCACAGAAGAAGGGTAGGCTGGAGGACCACACACAGTCACAAAGCTGTGTTTATGGACAGAATGTACAAAGTGTCATGATAGGAGTGGGCCACACTCCTTTAAAATGTTCTCTTTGAAAACAGACCTTTGAGATGGTCAAGCATGTCCAAGTTCTCCAGCCGTTCTGGGTCAGCCCAAGGACAGAGCAGATACAAGCATTGCTTTAAAGCCTTTTCTCTCTGTCTCAACTTCCAGTACACCACTGTTTAGCCAGGCCAAAGAATCTACTGGATTTCACCCAGATTTCCCTTGTTCTTTGGTCTGGATTTACTAGAGTTTAAATAACAATGAAATGTGAACTGATTTCGTCAGTCTGGCTGTTGTTTAGATCTCAGACTCTTCTGTTTCTGCTCCCATAACAAGCAGCCTTTTCCAAAACCAATACAACCACAAATCTGGCTAGTCTGAATGCTGCTAAAAAAAGAACATGTAGGAGTTAGATCCCAGGATGGCAAAACCATTGCCTCATGGTCTGTGCTACAGATCCAATTATGGACAGTTGTGGTATTCTTATGTTAATATCAGTAGCTCTGTTTTATGGTGGTTTATATGCTCAGACCTCTGCATCCAGAATCTTCTCTAGAGCAGCCTTTGCCATATGAAGTGTTAAAGAGTTTGGCAAGCGAGCAGCACAGCCTAAATATGTTCTGGTCCCCTACTCTGGTCTAGCTTTACCAGGGAGCAGAGTAGTAACTCCAGTCCCCAGCTCAAGGAAGGCTCTAAGTGGCACCAGGAAGTAGAACCTGTTCAGAGGAGAGAATAAGATATTTCCTTGTTACTCAAATCCTAGCTCTCACCATCCACTTGATGAATATTTGGTGGGATGCTTCAGCTCCTCCTGCATACTAATGAACAACCAGGTTAACTCTGGAGGAACTCTGGGGGGCTGAGGCATAGCTGGGTCTCTTTATGCCCCATGTAGCTGATGAGATATGTGGGATATGTACTTGTGATGGTTTGTGAAGGCAGTGACCAAGTGCCTGGAAGAAGATGTGAAAAAGATTAATTATATTAATAATGTGAGCTGGGATGGCAGTTCCTTTCTGGGCACATTATGAGTGTCCTGCAAGACTGAGTATTCATAAGGTGTTTATATCCTTTCTCCCCTCTAGCCAGCTTGCTAACTTGTTCAGAGCACAGAGACCATGTTACATGTTCTGGGAATATTTAAGTTAAAGGAGAAAAATCTCCAAGTTACTCTTCTCAGCCAGACTGTTCCACACTTAGTATCTGCTCTTTTTCTCCCTAATGCTATTTTTTTCCTGCTACTGGTATGATCTGAGACAAGGAATTGCAAAGGAAAGTTGCTTATTTTGAATGCTAAAAATTTATGAGTGCTGTGATACTCATGGAATTAATTATTTCCTTTGCAGAATCTGAGATATTAGTTAGAAGACAGTTATTTGCAGGAAATTGGCCTGCTATGGAATGCAAAATCTTACCTGTGTGATTTGTTGGGTTTTTTTTGTTATGTTGGGTTTTTTTCCAGCAACGGATACTTCTTGGTGTCTATTAAAATGGATAAAATCAGAAGGGAAGCAGCACAGGTTTCAGCTAGGCTGTTTTTCCTTTAAATCAATACATAAAATGGTGCCTTGCTAAAGGAGCTAAAGGCTGTAAAAGCTTATTTGACAGAGTTTTATCAGTGCAATTTGTTCAAGGTCACCAGTGTTCCTGGGCTAAGAACTCCTGTCCATGCTGCCTATCTATTGTCTGACCAGGCAAATAATTTTCTAGAGTGTATAGAGGTGAGGAGGGTATATACAAAACAGAGAGGAACTAGGAATGGAAGAGAGTTTGTCCTGGCAGGGTTTTCTGGAAAACAGAAAGCTGAGGGTGCCAGAGAAAAAAACATGACCCAAACCAACCTCCCCTTATTCTGCAGGAGTCTGGGCATGCTGGCAGCTGCTGGTGTGCAGTCATGGGCAGTGCTGTGGGGGTCTGCATCTGGGACCCTCTGGTTTTAGAGGCTCTGGACACACAGTATCAGCAGCTGGTAACGGTTCTATAATTAGAGGGACAAGACAGATCAGTGACATTTTCCTTCAAGATGAATCAGCAGTGGATTTGACTCTTGCCCTTTTTCTCTTAATGCTTTGATTGCTCTAGTAATTAATACAATAAGATTAATATGTTATTCTGTTCTATTAATTTATTTCTAGTTTTGAGGCCTTTAAGTCAGTATCATCTGCTTGCTGTCCACAGTAGAACAAGTGGGAAAACCTCTAAAAGAGAGGTGGGTTTATGTTGACAGACAGCAGATTTTCTGGATTCTAAAAAAAAATCAATTCATTATTTTGACCAGTGTACTGAAGCATGTGGAAAAAAGATGTGTTTTTTCTTGTAGCAGCAACAGTCATAATGTGATGTTATCTGGAGGTATGCTCCATTGGAGGTCAGCTGACAAATCTGCTATGCAAACACCCTGTCAAGCCCTGCCTTGCCTGCCCCCACCCCCTGCCAAAAAAAACCCCAAACCAAAATAAAAACCACCCTGCTTTCAGAATTTTCCAGTCCAAAAAGGTAAAGAACTAGTCCAAATAAGGGTTTTTTTCCACTCCAAAAGAAAAGAACCCAGTCATTGAAGTGCCCTGAGATTGTTGCATGTAGAAGGAAGATTGTTTGCTTAAGCACCTATTTCTTAGTTGACTAGAATAATATAGAAACTACATGCAAGTATAAATTTGTCCTTGCTATGTTTATGGGGCCTCTCCATGACCTGAGAACACTTTTCCATCAGAATAGACTGCACCAGGGTGAGCATCCAATTACAACATCTGTGTCCAGAAAGCTTGTAAAAGCAACATTGCCTCATTCAGTTAGCATTGGATGTGGCTGATGGCAAACTAATGATGAGGAATCTCTATAGGCAAGGAAAAGGAAAGGCTCCTCTGTAGTAACATTTTCTGTATGAGAAAGGAAGGGAAAGTATAAAACTGGGTTGCTGCAAAAGAAACAATATTGTATGTATTAGCTTGTATTTATCAGGAATTGTCCAGAATATGAAATGATGGAATTGTGTGGGCCCCACAACTATGTACAAAATTTCAGCAGAAGGCTAAGAATTATTTTGTTGACTCTTTTTGGTAAGTAAAGTAAGGTTAAAGTAAGTTTCCCATTCATTGTCACATGATGGTGTGTATTTTACAGTTTTTGTCTGCTCTCTTAAGTTGTCTTGGGATGAAGTGTTGGGGTACAGAGAGAAGTCAAAGTCTTCCAGACAATAGCTCCTGTATTCTGTAAACGTACCAAAGGTCATAAAAATATACAGTGCTAACATTAGCTCCTACTTTTCAGCCACTGCTACCCCCATTTGACCCCATATAATTGAGTAAAAGTAATCTTCAGGACTATGTGAGTTTGGTCATGTCTGTAATAGAAGAAACCTTTTCTCATTAAGTGTTGCTGGCTTCAGGGAGTTTTTGTTTGCTTTCTGTGTTTCTCTGTCTTGCCAGCACTGAGGACAACCATAGGTTTCTGCTCAGAGTTTTACCTGAGTGGTCATAAAAGTCTTCAGTTACCTGTGATTAGACACGGTTGTTTTACCCCTTAGTTAAAGTTTGTATACAGTGCTGTCTGGAGTTTTTGAATTGAATGCCTAAGTGACAAATGTAGCAAGAACAGGACATTTGGCAAAGTCTAAACATTTAGCAGCACAAACTTGTCCTCTTTCATGCTGATAGGTTTTTTGTTCTGTAAATAAAAGTAAAGAAAGGAAATTGTGCTCTCTTTAAAATATTTGATGAGCTATTCTGAGAGAGTCATTAAGTGGCATGCCAATAAATTGAAATAAAGCCTATAAAACTGAGCTTAGGGGTTTTTTTTTGACATTTGCTGATAACCAGACTCTGTGAACATCTCCCTCAAGCCTAGCGAGTCAGTGAAGACGTGTTTCTGTGAATGAGCAGAATGTGCTTGGCCTATGAGCAGAAGGTGTTTGATACCATGTTTGTCGTCTAAGAGTTTCTAGGAAACATAACTTCTGTTTGATTAAGGTTGATAATAAATAATGTGATGTGTACCTCTGGCCTCCTAGTTAATTCTGTGGCCTTTGGACTGCCTTGAAATCCTGACTTTCACATACTGGTGGTGTTATGTAGAGATATAACTCTCCATCCCTTTAGAATTCTTTTAAGTCTTCAGTTTTGCACTAAAAGCAATAATAGCTTAGAAAGAAAAACAAAAAGAGTGTACTTCATGTAACCCAAACTTCAGCTCCTCTGATCATTGGTTCCACTTTCCTAGCTAGTGATGTCAACAGATATCTTGAAGATTAGAATACATATCGAATTTCACTGGCTGGCTTAAAGTTACCCTACTGAGACCTGCTGCAGACCCTTTCACCCTCTGCCAAGTAAAATCTTAAGAAGTGTAATAAATAAATAATAAATAAATCAGAAGAAAGTCAAGGCTTCTACTGAAATGAAGTAGATGTGGGCCTCCTGAGCAGGGTGTAGCGTAAATCTTTCACCTGGCCAGGATTTGTTAGCACCTGGCCTGCCCACCACCAGGAGTGCTGCTGCATCCCATGGTATCACCACAGCTGCCACTCCCAACTGCCTAATCTAGACTTGGACTTCCATCTGCTCTTGTTCCCTGCCTAGCTGCTCTAGATTTGTGCTTTCTCCAAAACGGAGAAGTCCTCTATAGTTTTTCTTCTCTTTTCTGTCTTCTCCCCAGGATATCAAGCAAGAACATCCATGTTGCTACTGTGAGTCCCCTAGGCCCCCCATGAGCTGTAATGTATTGAAATGATTGGGAGTGGCTGAGGAATTTGTGTTGGTTTGGGTTTTTTTTGTCATTTTTATTGTTGTGGGTTTTTTTTGTAATTGTTTTTAGAAATTAAGTAATCCAAAATTTTTGAAGACCTGTAAATGAGATTGTGATTGAGTTTAATGTAGAATGGAAACAATGGTGTGGGGTTTTTTCCTATAATGTGTTTATATACATCCAACATGAGAACTTAATTGTTTTTTAAGGAAATTGTATTGTTGAAAGAGAAACTTTCCCTGAAGTTCTTCTAACATGCTGAAAACAGACCCAACCTTGTTCTCATCTGCACTCAGCCACACTGTGGTTAGAAAGTGAGAAAGCTCAGTGTGTGTCTGTACTTTGCCAGTGGCACGGAATCCTTAAACCTGTTGCTTATCTGCTAGTAGCCGGAGGAGGAGAAAGAGTGAGAAGAGACGACTTTCTTCACGTAGATGCCAAGAAGCCCTTAATTATAAATTTACAGCTCTTTTTATACCCTTTTACCTCCAGACAATTGGTCAAGAAGCCAGACACCCCTGGGGTGATTGGCTGGGGTGTCACAACACCCATAATCAAAATATCTTTCTATTGTTTAACAAACAGCTGCCACCAAGGTCACACAGCTGGTGGGAATCTTCGTGATTCCATGAGAAGGAAAATTCCAGGCAGTAGTTATTTTAGCATCCACATAAACCTTTGCTACAGTCAGTACTGCTTCCACTCGCTCCTTGTTATCTGCTTGCTCCTATACTGTTAGTATAAAAATAATACATTTTTGGGATTAAGACACACACCAGGACACACATTTCAAAAGCGATCGGGACAGGGGCCTAGGAAGCAGAGGGTTCAGCTTCTGTGATTGCTCCTGCTTTCCATAGCAGAGCATACACTGGCTGACACTAATGGAGGGGGCAGAGCTTCCATTCCTTGTTGTATTTACATCAGATAAGGCAGTAATTTCTGTCTTAACCTTTCCATGGGAGCAAACTTTCACTTCATTAACACTGGCATCATTAACAGGATGGGGTAATTCACCGTGTCATCCAGACCCGCCTGTGACCTGCATGGAGCCATCCAGTGGCAGTGCTAATTAGTGACATGAGCTCTTCTCCACAGCCACTTTGACTGAGGCCACAACTCATTTTGCATGAATCGCTAAGCAGCCATCTCCTCGTAATTTTGGCCTCTAAACTACTTCAGCAAGACCTCCAATCCTGCCGCTAAGGATAAATGACATCCTGTTGTTATCTGTCCTCTGGGCAGCTGCTGAATTCTCACAGCAGCTTTGCTTTGCTTCCTTTCTCCGTGGCAGGATAACGCTCCAGGCATTACAGCATATCCCTGATAGGAAAGTGAATAACGAGTGTAATTAGTAGCTGATTGGGCAGAGATGCATCAGGCCCTAGTTTCAGAAGCTCATGTTGGACCCTGGAAATATTTCTTGCCTTTTTGGTCTAGTTTTTGGATTGAGGGGGAGGGTAGGAGGGAGCAGGAGTGCTGAGGAGGGTCAAGCAGCTTTCTTCAAAGTCCCAAGAGACACTGTATGATTCTATGCATTTAATTCTGCCTCCAATCACATGGTGTTGCTGTGCTATATAAGTACATACATGGGACTGTGAGGAACTGCCTATGGTGAAGGGTTGTTTGGTATTGCAGAGAAGTAGTGTGTTTTGGTGGGGGTGCAGACAGAGTTTTCCCAGGAGATGCAAGGAAGCTAATTTAAACTTTCTGATTAGCTGGACTTTTTACAGTTGGCTAATACCTTGGAGTGATGTTAAGTGAGCTGTTACCTACAAGGAGAAATCATCTTGCCAGGAGTCTAGAATATTAGTTTATCTTGTGTTGTGAATTTATAATTTCGTGGTTTATCCTCAAGGGTCTTTAAATATTTTCCTAATGTATTTTGTATTAGATAATTGAGGGAATTCCTGATACCTTGAGAACAGACCCTGTGTGACCAGAGTGAGCTTCAGTGCATGCACAACGGATCCTGAGAGTGTGTCGTGTATGATGGTGTTTTACAGAAACCTACCATCAGACTCATCTCTATCTGCTCCTGTTTACACTGGCTAAGATAAATGTTCTCTGTGGTAAATTTTAGGGAAACACATCAGAACAAATAATCATAGAATGATTTGGCTGGAAGAGACCTTCAAGATCATCAAGTCCAGCCATTAACCCTACACTGCCAAGGTCCCTAAACCATGT
>JAOEGS010004644.1:6625-42178 GCA_025447755.1 Corythornis vintsioides | reverse complement strand
AATGTCATCCAATGACAGGACGAGAGGCAATGGGTGCAAGTTGGAGCACAAGAGGTTTAAGGTCAACACAAGGAAAACTTTTTCACAGTGAAGGTGACAGAGCTCTGGAAGGGGCTGCCCAGGGAGGTTGTGGAGTCTGCCTCTCTGGAGACACTCAAGACCCATCTGGATCTGTTCCTGGGTGACTTGATCTCAGTGATCCTGCTCTGGCAGGGGGGTTGGACTAGATGATCTTCTAGATCCCTTCCAACCCCTAACATTTTGTGATTCTGTAATAAACTAATATAAGAAACTATCTTCCACCTTCATCTGATGGTGTAACTACTTTTTCCTGACAAACAATAATATCCATTTTCACCAAATTGACTATTTCTTGACAATCTACACTCATAATGACAGCTGAAGTTCTCCTGAACTAGGCCACACAGTACCTCTCTTCAAACAGAATTGTGCATTTTTCAGTAGTGAAGCCACTGAAATCCAAGCAGGTCTGCACATAAAGAATTAGAACTAGAAATGGTTATAAGATAGAACACAAGAGGTTCCGCCTTAACATGAGGTAGAACTTCTTTTACAGTAAGGGTCACAGAGCACTGGAACGGGCTTCCCAGGGGGGTTGTGGAGTCTCCTTCTTGGGAGATTTTCAAGACTGTCCTGGATACATTCCTCTATGACCTGTGTTAGATTATACTTAGATTATACTTAGATTATGATCCTGCCTGGCAGGGAGGTTGAACTCGATCTCCAAGGTCCCTTGCAATCCATGATACATAGTGATACTGTGAACTAAGATTGTAATGTAAAAGCAGGGGATTTAAAAGGAACCTTTATCACAGTTACCAAAGAATAACTTCCCTTAAGATCCAACTGTATCACATGAAAGATGGGGAACCAAAATTGAATTTTCTTAATTCCTTGACTTTTTAAATTTTATTTGTTCAAAGTCCAGAGAGTTGTCAATTAAAAACTACTAAAGAAAAGCAATGAAATCTGATTAGCATTGACTTGAACTTCATTAGAATCAAAGCAAGACAGAGCTGCATTGCATTGTGCAAGACGTATCATTTCCAAGGACTCCAGGCTAGCCAACAACCAATGCATTTAATTCATCTTTGCTGGGACAAATATAAATCATCATTAGCCAAGTAAGGTAGTTAAAGCAATAGAACAAGAGACAGTGGCAGAATAGGCAGCACCATGGTAATTCAGTCTGTTCCACCTCACGATTTGTCCCGAGCATCTTGCAAAACAGTGGCTTAAATCCACAGCACCTCTTGTAACTCTTATCATTTGAGAAAGTATGGTCAAAATTGCAATAATTCATTGGACTTTGAGACACAGGGAGAAGTGACACTTGTAGTTTAGCATTGAAGAAAGTTACTGTATCTAAGAACAGAAGAAAAACCTCCATTTTTAAGCAATAAACATTATTGGTGTGCAATCATAAAAAAGATATTAAGATATCAAATTTATTATTTTATTTCCTCATATCTCAACAATGTCTACAGTAGGTCAGACACAATCTAAATTAGGTCTGCAACTATATAATAGTCTCTTTCATTCTGAGAAAATCAATTGTATGGTGAGAAGGTGGGAGTTGAAGCATCCAATTCCTTTAGGCTCTTTTGGAAGCCAAGACTTTTCAAATCTTATTATTGAAGAAACTCCTGAGATAGCATTGCTATCTATAGAATTAAGAATCTTTCTTCCCTTTCCTGAAAGTCTTTACATTTAAGATTGTACAGTCACAAACTGGCAAATTAAATCCATTTCCCAGATGAAAAGGCAGGCTTCAAATTCATTACTAGAAGTGTATTTTACAGCTGAAGTATAAACGCTATTTGAATCAAAGAATAAAACATAAGCTGGGAGGTCCAGCACCTGAAAATATAGTTTATAAAATAAGGAGACAAGGAAAATGCCCAATAAAAACCTGTCTTGGAATCTTAATGAAACAGTCCACCTGGAGGAAGATTATTCATTGGATATAACATGAGAAAACTGGAACACAGACACCCCACATGAGCTAAATGTAGCCAAGGACAGATGGATCACTTCAACATCAAAGGAATTTCCCTCTCTAACCTTTTGGTGCCTGTTTTTCTTACCTAAAGGTATCCCTCCTAGGCACCTTTTATAATTACTGTCTTCACTTTATTCTGCTTTGCTGGTGATACTGGGGAAGAGGGGGTGTTCTGCTGCAATGCCCTTTTTTTTGTCAAGTGCTATGGGAAAATTGAGAGGCTTGTGGAAAAGAGGGCTACTTTGCCGGCCTTCTTGAAAGAACACACACGCTGTTGTCACTGAGAATAGTCTACCCTTCTTTTCACCTTCCCCTGTGGGCTCCCATGTCTATACATTGCCTGGATTTCCTTTTGAAGACCACTCAGAGCCTTCTCATGCCGTAACTTTCAACTCATGGAGAACCCTGGGAGACATAGCCACCTCTCAGGACTGCTTCAACATCACTGCAGCAGGATTTCTAAGGATTACGAAGTCTGAGGCTAGTCAGATGAAAACATTTGTCACATCTGCAGTGATTAACATCTACGTGACCACCACATTGTTCTTCTCAGCCCACCCAAACACTCCCTTTTGCTGAGATGTCTCCCTAGCCAAACCGTGGGGATAACACAACAATGTTTGCCAGGCTAATCAATGTTGTCTCCTTGTTGTGTGTGGTTTTCTGTCCCATCCATCTTTCCTTTTGTGCCCAGCAGTAGAAATTAATGTCTTCATGAGAGGGAGACAGTCTTTATGCTTTATTTTGGACTAACACACAGCAACCACATGGGTGAAATTCTAAAATAAAACATCAGGTAAGTTTATACTTTAAACATTGGAGGTGTTTAAAGAATTGATAGATGCAGCACTTGAAGATCTGGTGTAGTGGTTAGAGAAATGCTAGGACAAAGGTTGGACTTGATGACCCTGGAGGTCCTTTCCAACCATAATAATGATTCTGTGATAAAAACTTATCTTCATTTCAAATGTAGTTGGTAGTAGGTCTGGTTCCCTTAAATCCTGAGAACCTTTGTATGAGGTGGGATCTGGAAATGTGTATAAACGGGTCTCAAAAATGCACACACACATGTGGCCAGCAGGTGGAGGGAGAGGATTCTCCCCCTCTACTCCACTCTGGGAAGACCCCCCTGGAGCTGCCTCCAGTGCTGGAGCCCCCAGCACAGGAAAGATCTGAAGCTGCTGGAATATGTCCAGAGAAGGGCCATGAGGATGAGCAGAGGCTGGAGCAGGTCCTGTGAGGGCAGACTGAGAGAGTTGGGGTTGTTCAGCCTGGAGAAGAGAAGGCTCCAGGGAGACCTTCTTGTGGCTTCCAGGATCTGAAGGGGCTCCAGGAAAGCTGGGGAGGGGTTTTTTAGTCTGTGGGGCAGTGACAGGACTGGAGGGGATGGATCAAAACTAGACTTGGGTGGATTCAGATCAGACATCGGGAAGAATTTCTTCCCCAGAAGAGTGGGGAGACACTGGCACAGGGTGCCCAGAGAGGTGGGGGAAGCTCCATCTTTGGCAGTTTCTCAGGCTAGGCTGGATGGGGCTCTGAGCAACCTGCTCTATGGGGAGGTGTCCCTGCCATGGGCAGGGGGGTTGGAACTAGATGAGCTTTAAGGTCCCTTCCAACCCTGACAATTCTATGATTCTATTATATACATCTATATATTGATGAGAGATAGCTAAACACCCTAAATGAGCAGGGTATCTTTTTCCCTGCTCTGGATGCATAATTCTCATCCAGATCTCCCTATTTCCCTTCCTATCCTCCAAACCTGCCTAGTGCTCTCAGCCACTATGTCCAGAAGTTGACCAAGTACACATCTGCCTGCGGCTGAAGTGAGGTCAGCAAGCTCAGCAGGGGCAGCACACCCTTCTCTCTCCTTCCCTGCCCTACAGCAGAGCACATGTCCAGTTATTTGCAAGGAGAGGCATGGCAGCAGGTAAAGAAATGTCCTGTGCTCCATTCCTGTGCAGCATAAATGTGGCAGAGAAGAGTTTATTCTGCAAGCTATGGTTTTCCATTCATTTTAAAGTTCTGTTTGTGATGACCATGGGCATAGGTCCTGGTCAGGAATTCAGGGTAATACATTTTGCTGTGCATAACTTGAGACATGGCTGTGAGAAGCGATTAATAACCATCAAGGAAGAAAACATCCCCTCAGACTGCCCACAGATTGGGAAATGGCCAGAGCACAGCCAGAAGTTCAAGTAGCACAAATACCAAAGACCAAGAACCAAATCCATGGAAAGATAAGGTGACCAGGAGGAGGAGGAGGTCAGATCTATGAGCTGGAAGTGTTTGGTAACACAAATGTGGGGAGCTGTGGAGGGAAAGCAAGCCCTCGTGGTAGCCAAGCCTCCTTGTTCTTGGGAGTCAGATGGCAGACTTCACCCAGGTTTTCAACCCAGAGACCACTATTTATATTTATTTTACCACCATATTTATTTTTTTTAAATGTCCTTTTAACAGCCCTTCCTATTTCTGGAGACAAAAAGGAAAATAAAAGCCTAAATCAGATGCAATTGACACATCAGGATAATTCAAATAGTCATGTGGGGACAAACTGAGCCATACTGACTGAAGTTTTGTATTTTGGACAAAACAATAACATAATACTGTTTTTTGACAGTCTGTGGAAAGGAATCAAGCTCTCTGAAGTTCTGGGAAAAGTTGAAGCTAGTCAATATGTGCTCAGAATTGTTTTGGTTTGTGGGCCTGACTTGTGGTTGGTTGCCTTTTTACTTGCCACTGATTTTGTTTGCTGCATTCATCATGCAGTGTGCCTTGCTGCTCTGGTGAGTCACACTGTCTTACAGCTGTAGTAAGGATTGCTGTAGAGAGTGATCTAGTGAGATTTTCTCGTGTACAGGCTGAAACACACAGACTGTTGTCTTCTGAAAAACTCCTTTGAACTATTGTGGCTGCATTTTTTAATTGCAGGTTCTGGCTTTTCTTCAGAAGCAAAGTTAAGTTGTCTCTGCTGATGATTAAGACTTCTGAAGTTCTATCACAGGCATTCCCTGGTATCAGAATGTGTAAGAGCTGTAATAACACTATAGAATGGAAGTGCATGAATTAGCACAGAGAATCAATCTGACTTTCTTAACATGTGAGCAAATCTGCAGTTAATGGGTGACCTGCTTTCTCTTTGTTAATTTTGATATAGAAGGTTATAGATGAGGTTACAATTAATAAAACAGAGTGGTACAAGTGAAATCACAGTTCCTACTGCAGAAAGAACTGTCAAGATTTTATTAACAAGATCAAAAAAGACAGACAAAAAAAAAAAAAAGATAAAGAGATTCAGGTGAAGAAAATACTAATGGTTATGCAAAGGTTGTATTGAAAAGATCAAAGACACAACTTTACAAATTAACTTTGGAACTTGTTACAAACAACTGAGTAGTTGCATGAAAGAAACCAGACTACTTCTTGCAATAGAGATAAATGATAAATATTCTGTATTTTGCCACAGTTGCTTTATTAATCAAATAACAGTTATTTTGTGGTGTTGTTTATTTCTGTTAAATGAACACATTTTTCTTAATGCTGTCAGGAAGGTACTGCAGTAGTAAAGAGTTACTTAGCAACAACTTGATGTTGTAAATATAGAGCATGTTTTCATTGTCAGGGTGATTTCTTTGATGTGTACAATGACAGAGAAATGTCTTCAGCATAGCAAAAGGTGTAAGAAAGAGCATTTGGGTTCTTTTTTTTACCAAAAGCTCTTCTACAAACTGGCCCTAATTTTACATTGTCTTGGCCTAGTGTCTTGGACTATAAAGCTGCAGAACCTACAAAATGGTTAGACCAGTATCAGAAGCCTATGTGTGACCTTCAGCATGTTGCTATGCAACAAAAGAGGATTATAACATTACTTAGACAAAGCAAAACCAGGCAAGTGTAACCAAAAAAAAAAAAAAAAAAAAAAAAGGAGCTGTTGGCAAATATTATACAACTAAACTAGCACAAGCATATTTGATTCACTACACCTACCATTGAGCAATAGCTCAGAGAGGCCCATGGATCAAGAAAGAGCCAATAGGTGGGATGATGCTCCCCTCACCATCACTCTAATCCGAGATCACCACAATCTCCATCCAAGAAGGAGAATGACATGTCTCTGCTTTGGAGGATACTTGGCTATGGAGGACTTCCAGGGATGCTTGAGACCAAGTTCATATGGCCAGAGCCACTGCATTCAGCACCCTGCTCCCCTGGACTGCTGAAAGCTCTGCTCATACCTAGACAGAAGTGGAGAGAACTTCTTTATTTGTTGTTGTAGTGTTCTTTGCATTACTAGTTACTGTTTCACAGAGGCACTAAACAACCAGACTTCTTTCATGGATGCAATTATAGTATAACAATTTACACAAGTGCTTAACGTATCCTTACTCAAACCATGACACTAGGTTCCAAATATCTTCTATGAGAGTAACAGCATTGTATAGAGCAACAGATAAAGGTCGTTACAATCCTTTTCCTTGGTAATATAAACTAAATTGTGCCACTGCATGGAACTACTTGAACTGTAGAGGCCTGCTCAGTGTTTACATTTTTATAATGCACTTTTCATAACATCTATAATTTTGAGGAGGGTTTTCTGTGTTTTGAATTTACATGGCCTCAACTTTGTGTCTGAGAGGCACACAACACAGGCTGGTGGAATGAGTACTAAAGACCTTATCTCCTAGCTGAAGATGTAAAGGCACAGATTATTCAAATAATTTGTCCAGGGTCACACAGACATTCTAGCAAATTGATGGTAAATCATCTGAAACATTGGGATGGTCCTTAGGCTGCTTTTTGAACCCTCTTTTTATCACTTGCCTCATATTCCAGTTTCTTCTGGTATGCTGTTCCACAAAACTGTCACAAAACCAGCCTACTTGGGGCAAGGTCTGGCAATACTCTGACATCTTGTCTTAACTTGCGTATTATTTTTCACAACTTAACTCTCAAAGCCACAACAAATAAAAGTCATCAAGTCTACACTGACCTTTTGAGGCTTTTGTGTTTAACAAAGATGCTCTCTTGCAGACAGACTGTTGTGTCTTTCTTTATGATTGTTGTTTTACTTCCCTTGAAATAGTATCTTAATGTTCTTTTACAATTACAGATGATCATTTAGATCGTCCAAACATCTGCATCTTCTGTACACGAGCTGTCTTTAATGTCCTTAGGCCACTTTTCTCCATCAGCCATTGCATGTATGAAAAATATGGATTGAAGGTAGTTTATACAATCTTCTCTTTGTGTGTGTACAAGATATCTGATGGACCTGATGGAGCAAGTCCAGAGGAGGGCAACAAAGATGATCAGGGGCCTGAAACACCTCTCTTATGAGGACAGGCTGAAGGAGCTGGGGTTATTCAGCCTGGAAAAAAAGAAGGCTCCAAGGAGATCTTATAGCCACCTTCCAGTACCTGAAGGGGGCCTACAGAAAGGCTGGAGAGGGGCTGTTTCCAAGGGCCTGTAGTGAAAGGACAAGGGGTAATGGGTTTAAATTAGAGAAGAGCAGATTTAATACTGGATATCAGGAAGAAGTAGTTTACCTTGAAGGTGGTGGATCAGTGGAATAGGCTCCCCAGGGAGGTGGTTGAGGCACCATCTCTGGAGTTATTCAAGGTGAGGTTGAACAAGGCTCTGAGCAGCCTGGTCTAGTAGAGGGTATCCCTGCTCACTGCAGGGGGGCTGGACTAGATGACCCTTGGACGTCCCTTCCAGCCCTAAACATTCTATGATTCTATGATATCTGAGAGATATACAATAATTCAATATTATAAAATACCCCTCCCCCCCCAAAAAAAAAATTGTCTGTTTTCTTGTAAAGTCTCCTATTTTCCACTTATTCATCACTTACTTGTTGCAAATAAGTAGAATATGATCTGCATCCTGCTGCAGCTGAGTTTGTTAACATTCTACCTTTATCCTGGGCACTTTCATGTACCTAGGTTGCATCTGAGCCAGAGCTTGCCCACTCAGTCTAGCTGTGAGTATCTGATCCATAGGATTCAGCCTGAACACAAAATGTTGTTTGACCTTACCAGTGCAGGCATTTGCTCTGTTTGTCTCTCTGCCCTCACATGTAAAACAACATCAACAATTCTTCACCTATGTTTCTGAAGAAACCTCATTCCCTTGGGATTATTCACCCAGGTGAAAGCAAGGTGGCATCTCCATCTGCGAAAAATGCAAAAGCTTAACATGTTTTTATTACAACTGGAAGTTTCAGGTGACTGTAAGCTGAAGCTTTTCTCCTCTGGTCTCTTTTGAAGAACCCAGACTAAAGATTTATGTCTAAATCAGTCTATTGAAATACAAAATCATCCTGAGAATATCTCTTCCCAGATAAACATTTGCTGTCTTCTATGTCAGTGCAAGTAAACTGGTCCTTTTTGCCTTCATATGTGCTTGGTTTGGAAATTAGGCACTTAATTCCATGTTTTTTTCCCATTGAGATTTCTGAACAATCATTGCTCAGATGAGAAACATTAATTTTTCACAGTGAAGCTGGCACATTAGGCTTAGTCTTCACAGTGTTCCTCTTGTGGTCAGGGTCCAAAATAAATGGAGGAAATAAAGTTAAAACTTATTTATATGTGGTCACGCAGGCTTTCCATAACGTTGCATACTTCTTAAAATAGAAAAGATCTTGCAATATTCAGAGAATAGGGAACAAAAGCCTTTCTAAAACTGAATTCCTCTAGAGCAATATTAATAATAAAAAAACTATTGAGAAACAAGATTTAGCAATAGAATGACTCCATACAAATAAGTTCTGTTCATGTGAGTAATCTTCTGTGTTACCTTGACTTCAGCGTAAACCATTTGATGTGCCTGAATTCGTCTACTCTCTCCTAGTTAGTTGCTGAGTCCTGCAAGGGAGAGATATATAACATCTGTCACAATGAGGTCATAATCACTGTGAGGGATGCTCACAGGTTTTGAAGTAATAGTGATTTCTTCCTTTCTATTGACAGAAATGTATTAAACTGTGTTTAAATTAAGCTAGAATCACTGTTTGTTGTTTGGGTTTTTTCTCTCTTTTGCCATTGATAGTCTTTGGAAGGCCCTGCTGATTTTTTGTTATGCAGCTGACACTATTTTGTTTTTATTGCTTCTGAACAGACAGTGGAATTTCTAAGTGGGTTTCTCTCACTGTCAGCCTTGGCTTGTAAAAAAAAATGGAGTCCTGGCTCTAGCAGGCTTCACTCCTCTAGAGGGAACTCTTACTGTGTCTTAAATCTCTCCATGCATTTCTCCGTGAATACTGCAGGCTGGCCAAGATCAGGGAAGAGTTACAATCACTTTTGCCAGAATTAAACCTTCCAGAATCCCACTTACTGGAAAGCAGCCATACTTGTCTTCTCGTGACAATGACTTGTAGTTGTGACAGAACTCCTCTCTTAGCCTGGCTTTTCCATCCTTAAGAAACATGTGGAACGCTGATATGTCCCAGAGAGCTGGATTTAGATCTTCTCCAGTCAGCTTGAATGCTGCTGTTTGTGTACTGCCATCAGACAACAGAAAACTTTGTCCTGATAGTTTAATGTGAGAGATATTGCCTGTGAGGTGGGAGGGAGAATTAGGGAGAGGTGTGGAGAACAGCAAATCTACTGCAGATACTTCTAATCCACACCATCCCTCTATGAAGCTACCTCCTTAACTGCAAAGGTAGAGGCTCATTTTCCCTAAAGATCCTCCACTAGTTTCCTTAAACCTACATGTATTGGAAACCATTACTTAACTCAGTCATTTTCAGGCCTGAGTGGATTTCAGGGTCCGTGGGTGGTAAATGGAGAAGTTCTCCATGGGAGGAACAACTTCTGCATTTAGAACACTGTGGAAAGCAGTTTTTGTGGGTATCGTGGGAGGGATCTGCTTCAGGCCAAGTTGGTCATGGTCACCATGGTCACCATGGTCACCATGGTGGATGAGTGCAGCTCTGTCACAGGACCTCAGTGGAATGACTGGGTAATAGGGCAGGCTCCTTTCTACTCTCCTCTCCAGTCTGTGCCTTTCCTGAAGATCAGTGATCAGCTCATCTTATTACCCTTATATGGAAAAGTAATAAATCACCACTTCTGTTCATATTGCTTTGGTGCAGTGCCAGCCTTCCTACACTCCACAAATGTCTTTAAAGGGAACAAGCTGTGACAGAGTGCAGATGAAAAACCCAGTGGTGCTACATTTCACTAGCATAATATGGGAAAAGGGACAGCTATGAATATAGAACTTTGGTCTGTGTCAGCATCCTCATCAGAAACAAGATGGAAATTATAAAGCAGATGGAGAAAAAGTGGATACCTAAGTCTGTTGGCATTTCATATCTTATCTGCATTTTGCAGAATTCTCCAGTATACCAACCTGTCCTTCTGGTATGAACTGCTTCCAAAAATCCTGAGGAACAAGCATGCCCCAACTTACAATTGAAGTTATGAGCACTCTGAAATCCCCCATCTTGGCTCCATAGGTTGGGTGGTGCAGAAGGCCTGTGTTTGCTGGAACTAGAAAGAAGAGCATTAACAAAACCACAGCTTTTTGTTCTTTTCAGGTTTTCTAGATGAGCAAAGATTTCCTATAGGAGGGATTTCTGATTTACCATCTATGCTCTGAGAGGGAAAGGCATCAAAGCAATAGTCACCAGACAAGAAAAATATTACAGATCAAAGAGAAATTACACACATTCCTTGTTTGTAGGCAGCTGTATGTGAGGACTGCCTCGTGTGCTGCCAAAGGTATGTGATAGATTCATCTATAACAACAAAAGTAATCACAGGAACTAATCTGATTCCATGAGCCCTTCAAATGGATGAAGTGAGTGATCAAGCAGTGGGTGTGGGCTATACTAAGTGGCATTCATACCATGCCTAAAAACTCAATTCTTCCACCTCCTGATTCCCAGCATATGTCTCATCTGATTCTGCTGCATGGCTCCCTGCAAGAATTGTGTTTTATTTCTCTCAGTGCTGACTCCAGCACTTTTCTGCTCTGCTCCATTGCTCTGACAGAAGTCACAACAGACACATGCCAGATGAGTACACTCTTCTCAAGAAGAATGGATTAAGAGAGCAGAGTTGTATCAGAAACTCACTGGTCCAGGGGAAGAAGCTACTTTGACTACACCCCTTTTTCTGCCTTAAACTGGATCTGTTCATACTGCCTTTACAAACCTATATAGGACATTAATTCACAACCAGTACCTAACTGGCATAGACTCTTTTCATGTGGAATTGTTTTACACACATTGCAGATTTTGATCCATATCCCCAGAGCTAGACAAGTAATTAATGGTTATTTTAACTGTTCTGGGCAGTCATTCCATTTTTCTAGCAAGAAGAGCTCTTTTTTTTTTTTTTTTTGCATATCACCATGACAATGCTGGCGCTGCTAGGTATGTGCATGGAGTAATTTGTGTCTTGAGGAGGGCAAGAGAGATTTGAGCACAGAAGTCCTGTCAAGACAAAACTGAAGGACAATCGTCTCTGTGCAGTGCAGTACAACTCAGTCCACACAGCTAGCTCAGACACTTACTCACAACAGCAACCTTTTCAGTGGGAAGCCCAAGAGCTACATCACACGTGTCAAAGATGAGAGTGAAAGGGCTTGAGCCTTGTGAAATAAGGACTGAGCCAGCTGAGCAGTTGAACACACACCCTGCTAAACAGGCAGTGTGCACTCACTTTTCTACATCACAAAGCAACTGGCTCTGTGTCTTTTAATTGGAAGTTCTCTGGAAGGCCTTACAGAAGCAGGTGGCATGACAAAGTACACGTTTTGCAGTAGTTTAAGCAGTAGTTGCATGTGTCGTTTCTGGTTTGGTGCCATCTTCCTAGTCCTGCATGTACTTGCACTGGTGTGCTCTCCTCCAGTTGACAGCCCACCTCTCTTCACAGCCCTTTAATGAGGGCTGCTAATCATAAACATAGCTGACTGTGCTCTTTGCCTACTCTGGCAAGAAAAAAAAAAGGTAGAAAGTCCCATGACTCTGCTGTGTGGGCAAGCCACATACAAGAGTATCCCATACAGAGTGAGGTAAATTCATGTTCTCACAGCTTCTATTCCTCTGACAGCACAGTTTATCCATGAGGAGATCATCTTTCTTCTACAGTACAGGGGACAAAGATACCTAAACCACAAGAAAAAAAAATCTATGGAAACAAAACAAAATAGTAACATGTTGATTTGTGAATCCCAGGCTATCACATGCCTGTAAAATGCTGATCTGTGAGTCCCAGATTATCACATGGCCTGCCACTGAGCTACTGCACCTAAGTATAATCCCTTACTGTTTGTACACCTTCACGGCACCTTATACTTCTGCCTTCTAGGACTAGATGGGAAGAGAACATCTTTCCCGTGACAGTATCTGTTACTTAGCACTGGGGAGAAGGAAATACATGCATCTTTTGGAACATAATGATTTCAGGCTTCCAGAAATAAGTAATCTTTGCCTCAGGAACAATATTCCCTCAGCATGGAACAAATGAGAAATGTTTTATCATGAGCTGAGAAACCATTAAACCAAAACCCATTCAGTGTGAAGACATTCTTAAACTGTTAATTAGCCTCTGTCTGTCACCTTACTGTCCTGGGATCTGGCATCCTTTTAATGCTCATTTACCCAATGAGACACTCGTGTTGTGCCTACACAGTGAGTGGGTCTCACAGCAGAGTCTAAGTACACTGAGCTGCAGTAAAAAATAGAGAAAAGCGCTGCAAAGCCTTAGTTTAAAGTCGAACTCCTTCTACATGTCAGCAACTGAACATCTAAGGCCTGTGTGTACCTTGGGCTTCAGTGTAAACACTTTAGCAATAGTTGGTATCATTTAACACATTGTGCACCTGCATACAGTTGGTTTACAGATACAGAAATCTTACCCCTGTGCTAGACTTCTCAGTTTATCCAGAGGCTTTTACTTCATCAACTGAAATCCTCACTGTCACTACTAAGATTTTGATTTTCTATTTAAGGCCAAAAGTGTTAAACTTGTTAGAACAGAAAATCAAAATTATTTGTCTATCTATGATCTGGGAAGTTTAATATTTTAGGGTTTTCCACATATATAGAAAAGAAAAAAAGGCCCACCTCCAGCCCTTTTCCAATTGGTTTTAACCACCTCTTTAAGGTAACACCAAGAAACAAGGCACTTAAATAAACCTTAAGTGTACTAGAAATGCTCTAATCTATCAGCTAGAGTATATGAGAAAAGCTGGACCAGGCTACAGCTTTTCCAGAAGTCAATCCTCCTCTGACAGTGGCAAATACCTACAGAACAGAGCAAATGTAGGCAAGATTCTCCAAGTTGCTTTCCCAAGCATGTGATGCCCTGGGATTTCCAGTACTACATACAGTAGTGTGCAGTGTTTGACAGCCCTAGATAGACTTTTCTTCCGTGAACATGTGTGATCACTTCTGAGCCACATAATCTTTTGCACCTAAAATTCTGTGAAATATATCCTTTATTTAGAGGTTTTTGATGCAGCATAGATACATTGCTATGTCCCTCCAGACTGGCGGTGTGAGGGGGGAAAGTTGTACAGGGGATACATACCAGGTTGCTGCTTAGATTTGCTGGCCACACAGCATGGATTTTGTGTACTGTAGTAGAATCAGAATAATAAATCCTGCTTTCCTGAGGATGCTCTGAAAAGTTTTCCCGACAAGAAGAGCACCTCACATAGCAGCATAAGGCCTATGAACACCAGTCTGTGCAAAGGCACACAGAAAGCATTTTGCAGAGCCCTTTCCCTCATGAGGCTGCTGCAGCTTTGCAGGGAAAATTGGGTCCATCCTGTGTTTTAAGATCCCTATGGCCTTGAAGCCTTGAAATCCTGTGTTTTTCTGCAAGTTACCAGCCTGCAGCCATATGATAAGGAGGGAAAAAAAAAAAAAGGAGAAGAATACTTACTGTCTTAACAGTGAAAAAGCCAAAGCATCTGCCTTAGGGTTAAGCCTGTTTCTTGTGGAAAGTACCTCAAGACACTATAGAAATGCTCTGCTGTGCTCCTTATAGCACAGCAGGGTTCAGATTTTCAGACCCGAGGGATGCCAAACTGACAGTTCCCAGGAATGATGGAGTGATCAGGGATCAGAAAAGGGATAGAAGGATTGGTCAAACAACAATGTTGGTTTTGGGTTTTTTTTGCTTTTCCTTCCAAGGACTCAACTTGTACTTAAAAGTGATCTTGAAATGTTTTTTGCTATCATACCTTTTTGCAGTGATCTTACTTTTTAACACACTTGGATCTGAGGTGACTGGAAAATTCATTTCTACTCTTAATTATGTTCAAAATGCCTGGCAGGAAAAGGCTGATGACATTTTTTATGTGAGCACGATGAGACCTGTTGTCAATTGCTGAACCATCCAGAGTCTCTATAGGTGTGTTGTTTAATCTAACCCACTTTCTCTGTTCTGCATTTCTTAAATAGAATTTATTGATAATAAAGCTCATTAATGATAGTTGGATAGGCAAGTTATAGGAAGGTGTGGTCCCACAAGTGCCTAGAAAACAAAGTGAGGAAAAAAAGTAAAAGGAAATAACATAGCAGTTCAAACCTGTGCTCACCAGCAGTGACTTGAAAAACAAACAAACAAACAAACAAACAAACAAACAAACAAACAAACAAACCAGTCTGTAAGCTCCATCTAAGATTGTTCTTCAGGCAGCCTGTACCCATAATCAAAGCAATCCTTTTGGAAATGTTAATTCTAAAGCCAAGTGCTCAAAACAGCCTAGCATCTTGTCTCAGCACCAAACCTCCTGCTCACCCCTGTACAAGCAGCAGTCGCATGCAAATAGCCACTTCAGCAGGAATTTGTCCGAAAGTAACCTTTCTCCCCTCAAGCAGTGGCATTGTTTAATTCCCTTCTCATGTTAGTCCCATGGTGGGCTGCTTTACGGGGCTGTCAGGCAACAGCTATCCAAGTGAAAAGCTAAGCAGGGAAAGGAGCTTAGAAGAGTCAGTATGCAAATAGGTACATAATCCATGTATAAATATATTTGTATGTATTGATTTTAGAGAGAGGTGGCCCTGGAGGCTGCTGATCTCAGAGACTTCAAGCCTTTCTTACAAGCAAAAGTAAAGGTTTCATTTAGATGGTTGAAGTGGCTGGCGTGGGCTTTTTGCCCTTTATTTGTGTATCTTCCTCTTTACTCCCTTCTGTTTCCTCCCATGTGCCTCGTTCGGGGAAAGCTTCTGCAGAAAAGGAACAACCAGCATGAAGATGTAAGAGAGTTGGACTGTGATCACAAAAGAAAGGTCAGGAAGGCACTGGAAAGAACTGTGACCCTGAGCATTCATCTGTAGGCTAGAGGTAGGGGATAAAATTTGTTTGGGAAAGCAGTTAACATGACAATGATGCAGTGAGTAAGTTCTCACCACCCACTCATGACATTTGCATGCCATTTTTTCCTCACCTATATTGTTTTCAGGCTGCTTTCCTCTTCCAAAGCCAGGGGTTCCTCTCTGCCAGCTACTGCTACCTGTTCCATGACTAGCCACATCAGAAGAGGAAGGGCACATCTGTGCAGGCTGTAGTTTTCAGGTCTAGATCATCACTACTACTGTTAAAAAGAGCAGCAGGCACATTAGCTCCTCTTATGGCTCACAGATAGCTCTAGGTCCTTCCTTCAAGATTCCCTCCCCCCCTACATCTCACTGAGTCCTCTACTCCTCTCACCAACTTATCTCCTCACCATGGGGCCTCTGATGGGGGGCAGACAAGTCTCCCAGAAACTGATAATGTGTAAGAGCCATTTTCAACATGTGGTCAGTGACAGACATGAAGTCTACCCACAGCTTTGGGAAAATACCCCATACTCAAAGCCTCTTTTCTTCCTGTGCAAAGTATATAAACAAAGTGTCTTTCAGGGAGCAATAATCAAGGGTTGGTCACCCCAGGAGAAACAAGGGCATGTTCACCTGATTCTGCCATTTACCAAGTGAGAATAGCAAATCTCCCAGAATAGCTGAAGGAACCCACTAACTGCATCCCTACAACATGAACAGCTGCTGGAAGCTTTCTTTGGCCAGGGCTGGAAGGAAATTAAACTGTATTTGTGTGTGTGTGTGTGTGTGTGTGTACAACTGTACAATATATTGTACATGATAGAAAAGTCTAGCAAAGGAGATTGCAGTCCATTCTTACTCTGTCAGGAGGACCTCAAACATCCAGAGGGAGGGTACAATACCAAACCACTGGCCCTCGTGCAAGGCTGCCCTTGTATGCATATCCCCAGGAGTGCATTTGGAAGTGCTGTAAAAGGTTGTTTTCACCTCCAACTTCATTCTAAGGTATTTTTCAGTCAAAGAAGAAAAGCATCTGAGCCTAGAAACACTGTCAACTGTAATTTGTGAATAGGAAAGAGCAGAAAGGATGAGATTCCTGAGTTTACTATTATGTCACCTCTGCCTTTAAGGAAAGTGGATTGTTCTTGATGCCTGGTGAGAAGAAGAAAATCTGGAGTGAGTAACAATGCAAGATAACACATCTGGTAAAGGATGCAGTAAAAAGTTGAGGAGCTCAGACCTAGTTGAGCTGTGTCTGAGTAAGAAGGACCCAGCTAGCTAACTGCCACAGCTTCATGAGACTGGAAGGGTGAGTATGCATGGTATCCCAGCACTGCACAGCAGTGACTAGCTTATCTTCAGTGTTCAGTCTTCAGAGTACTGAGTTACTGGGAAGGCATTTTTTTCCCCCCTCTCTCTCTTTACCTCACTGGTTTTTAGCAAATGTGAAAGGTGCTGATAACTACTGCCAGGGAATGATACAGTATTTACTCACTCCCCCCATTTGTGAATTTATTTGGCTCAACATTGTTAAAATAAATATATATCCTTCTTCCATTACATTGCTCTTTCACATAGCAATGACTCAATCCCAAATATTAACCAGTGTCTTCTCCTTCTCTGTATCAATCCTTGCTGATAGCAGCAGCTCATGCTGTTATACTGGACCTTTCTTTCTGGAAAACTTACTCTCAGGTTTGTACCCTATTGTTAATTCAGCAGAGGTAGGAAGTATATAGCCACTGTTGGGCTGCCTGAACTAAAGAGCTGTGTGCCTGGCTACTCTTTATAGCACTTCACATGTCTGTGTGTGGTGACAGCAATATGTTTTTTCTCTTACAGGAGAAGACAGGGCAGCATCAAAATTATCAAATCAATGAAAGTGTTTTCATAAAGACAACAGGAGTATTGTTGACAGAAACTGTTTTGTGGCATGTCCTCTTGTGTCAATCCTTTAACAAAAAGATGTAGCTTGTTTTTGGTCCTGGATCTGGATTCTTCTCTAAGCTTTGCATCCACTATGTTTTCTGGCATAGCTACAATCACATTGAGATGTCTTTCCTTAAGGCAGAGACCTGTGAAATGCTTCCCCCAAAGCAGGAGCACTTGAAATCCCCATCTCAAGGGCTACAATAATGATTCACCTGTGTTCCCACAGGTCAAGATGTTTCACTTGATCATGACATATATTTATCAAGATGTATGAGTGAGGGGTCTTACTGACTCTGCTTTAAAGTCAGTCCTTCACAATTTGGTTGTATTGATTCTTTCAAAGATAGAAATGTATCAATATAGAAAGGACTTGTTTCATAGGGAAAAAAAAAAAAATCAGGAAACAGATCATTAGAGCTTTAATAGGCTCAAATGCCCCACTGACCAATCTTGATCTGTAGGGAGCAGAAAAATAATCCTCCTCTCCTGCAATCATACTATTTTTACTGTTCTGGGGATTCATCAATTCCCTGTTCCAAATATTCAAGCATCTATTCCACAAAAATAAATAAACAAATAAATATTTCCCTTCACCATCAGTTTGCATAATACAGGAAAGTCTAGTATGACACAGTGGTAGGAGACACCTAAACTTAATGTGATTTTTAGTTTGTGGACAAACCTTCCTTCAGTCAAATATGACATGTGCTACTTAACTCAGTGATGGAAGTGTTTCTCTTCATTTAATATTCTTTGTCTCTAGCATAGGACTCAAACTCAGCTATATAAAACCTATATTTGTTGTTTGGTAATTTTTTTGACTGACACCAGGCAAAAGTTAACCCTTTCAGCAACACAGATGCAAGACCTCATAGGGAGAAACATGTTCCTGCTTAACAACACTGGATGTACACAGAATCACAGAATCAGAGAGTCACAGAACCACAGAATGTTGGGGGTTGGAAGGGACCTAGAAGATCATCTAGTCCAACCTCCCTGCCAGAGCAGGATCACCTAGACCAAGTCACCCAGGAACAGATCCAGGCAGGTCTTAAGTGTCTCCAGAGAAGGAGACTCCACAACCTCCTTGGGCAGCCTGTTCCAGAGCTCTGTCACCCTCACTGTGAAAAAGTTGTAATGAATACTATAGAGAACAGGACACAGAGCAAAGAGGATATTCTCTACAGGACATGGATCCAGCATCCTAAAGATGTCATCAATTTGCACAGAGCCTAAATAAGAGGCTACTGCTGCTTCTTTAAATGAGCATATAGTGGAATCAACAGAAAAATATTTCAGAGGTAGGTCCACTTATTCTGGTGGTAGGATGGACATGGAAACACCTAACTTGCTATCTCAATATGATGTCTTACTCTCCCCATCTGTGGTACCTTTTGGACTAAAAACTGTGTTTAAAGGGAACCCAATAATAAAGGTCAAAATATGCTGCAGAGCCCTTAGAGAAGTAGTTGGCAGAGGATCGTCTCCTAGATGGCTGGAGAAGGGATAGTCCTGCAAAGAGTAACATACAAATTCCCCAGGGTCCTAATGAGGCCATGTAACAGTGAGCAGGGGAGAATGCTGAATTATGCAAACTTGGTCAAAAGAGAAATAAAAGGAGAAACAGAAAACAGGATTCAGCAGAAAGGTAGTACTGGTTTGGGGAGAAGGTTATAGAGGCTTAGTCACGACTACACAAAGATGTCCAAGCATTCACTCCAGGGTTGGTAAAGAAATGCAAGTTCTCCTCTCTGGTCATTTAAAAGCTACTTTTCAGACCTCTTTGCAACTTGGTTACACTTTGTGTGGAAGAAAATGCTCCAATGTAACTGCAGTTATCACTACCCCTAAGATGCCCAAGGAAGTCTTGAAGGCAATGGGGCTATTACCTTGACAGATAACAGGGTGCCATCTTGGGGATCCTGTCAGAGAATGACTGAAAACAAAGTGAGGATCAGAAGAAGCACCACTGAGTAGCATAAATGTCTCAGAGAGGGCTGCTTGAGCACTTACAATAAGCCCCACATAAACCTTGTATAGGTTTACCCTCTTGCCTTCTTATGCCTCCCAGTCAAACTCAAAATAATGCTTTCAAATCCAGAGGGTAAAAAATTACACCCAATTTTCAATGTGATTGGATGCTTAAACCTTCTGTTAAAAATTACCCAGCCACAAAAATGGCATTGTTTTTATGCTCCAAATATAAATCTACATGCATTAAGTCAGATAATAAATTTAATGTCAAAAGAATGTTCCCAAGTATTTCCCTGATTTCTCCCCAAGGTCTTTAAATTCACTGATGTTAACAGAAAAACAAAGAACTACAGCGAGGCGCATAATCACAGTTCTATAAATACAAAAGAAAAACAAATCAAACCAACCAGCAGACAAACAAAAACCCACAAAAATAACCCAATCAACCAAACAAAAAAGTAAGCACCTTCCATTTCTTGTATCAGCCATTGTGTACACATTTGATTACTCCATCAGTGCTCTGAGCTCAGGACATTAAGAGAAGACAGATACTGGAAGAATTCTTTCTGTTGAACTAAGCCTGGTCTATGTCTCCTGTCCAAGGCCTGGGAAATAAAATTAGAGAGATATAAGTCCTACTTTTCACCCTGAAAAACCTTGTAAGCAAAAGGCAAAATTTTGTCAAGACAACCAGAACATTTGGCTTAACTTTTTGTCTGGGTTATAAATACATTAAAAGGGGGAAAAATTCGTCATATATAAATAATAGCTTGAGTACCTTCAAGAATATGTGGGTTGGTGTTCTGGATGGAATAATTTGCTAAGTCAGAGCTCTTCTTGTTTTCTTTTCCTTAGTTTATTCTTCTTACTGAATATGTGCTTCTATTTTTTAACTTTATTTATATCCTGCTCCTCACTTTGTAATCTGAGTAATATTTTGTAATCTTCCTATAATGAGTCTTCATCCACTTTTTCTTTAGGATTGTTTTTTTTATAGACTAAACAATTTTAATAAATAGCAACACAGTGTAAAGCACTGAAGGGTATACCTAGCCCCAGGCATGCACTTTCATTTTCTTGACATCAAGAAAATGTGTATTTAAAATCAAAGGAATGCTTAACAGTTTTATTGTGCTAGTCACAGTATGGCTGATTTCACTAAATTACAGAACAATAAAGTACTGTACAACTTGCTGCGACACTAATGACCATCTCTTCGTCTTACCTCTTCTTAGACATTTCTGCACTTAATTTCTGCTTTTGTTAGTTTATTTGGTTTTGTTGTGTTTGATTTCTCTCAGAACTGATACTGACATATAGCATAAGGCTTTAAATTTCCTTCAAGTCTGTTGGCAGAAGTCTCTCTCCTACTACAGAACAACAAACTTGCTCTGCCTTTGATCTTCCCCACTTTGCAGCTCAGCAGCAGCGAGGAATTTCAGAAGCAGTGGGTCCCTCCTGGCTCTAGAGAAAGGTCTAGAACACCACCTTAGATAAAGGAGTAGTGAGTCACACAGGGTAGTGTGCTGGAGTTAGATGAGAACATCCCTGAGATGTCTACGAATGCCCATGGAAATATCTGGCGTGATCACAAGAAGGCCAAGGCATAAGTGTGGGGTTTGCTCATTATTGTCTTAGTGTCAGACCCTTCTGCAGGAGGCCCTATATTTTAAATTCTGTTTTATGTACCATGTCTCCCTTTCTTTTTTATTTCTTTTTTTTTTTTTTTTTTTTTTTTAATTTTAATTGGGTGATATTTGCATATTAACATCACCGCAATTATGTTGTTTACTCTGGCATTCCACAGATAAGAATGCTGAATTGGCCAAGAGATTGTGGGAATATTTGTGAGAAGTCGTCCAGAGCTGGCATTTTAACCCAGTGCCTGAGCAGATCTGGACATTGTCTGCACTCAGTTTAGTAACGATGTGTGAGAGAAGCAAAGGCAAGAAAGCATGAGCTGTGCTTTCATTTTTAACCTGGGATATCATGACAGGTGTCAGGAAAGCCCACAGTTGTCAACCAGTAGATTTTCCCCAGCCTCTGTGGAGGTTTGGATTAGGCCTCTGGCCACTATGAGGAGCAAAACCCTGGCAGCCTTCTCCTCACATACAGAATCAACCAGGGGAAAGGTGTTTAATCCCAAGGCTTTAAGCAAGCCTTCTGCAGCAGCAATCTCCCATACTGTGGGAGGAAACCCCAAAAGCTCCTGAATGCAGCATATGGAAGCATGGAAGCAAGGACCTCACCGAAACCTGAGGACCTGGTAAGGAAGATTTTTTTTTTTTTTTTTTTTAATGCTTCTTTTGAAAAAGAGTTGCTATTCTTAGCATCTGTTCAACCTGTTCTAGCTTGGGAATCTGTTCCTACTGCTCCTAATTTCCGTGGAACGCCTGCACATACAAAAAAGTGAAGCTGGCACTTGGCAGTCCTCTCTGTTCCAAAGAGTCCTGGGTTTCACTATGTAGAAGATTCCAGGTCTACAGCTAATTGTGGGTATAAAAAAAAACCCTCAACTTCAGGGAGGTGGAGCAGTGAGACATGTCCTCACTTCCTGACACTTTTGAGGACAAGACACATGGCCAGTCAGGCTGTCTCACTGCTCACCGAGTGGTTCAACACAGTGGGGTGATGAACAGCAAAGGATGTTCTGCGGAGTCATTGGCAAGAAGTGAGCCTCACGACATCAGGATACTTCCAACAGGAAGGGCCTACAATGAAGAGCAAGGTGCTTATCTGACATAAATGGCCGGGAGATTACATCATTGGCCATACACTGCACCCACACGCTAACACCTGCTACCCTCGAAGGGGTCCCTGCTTAGCATCTGCTTTTCTGATGTGGATTCATTGTTCGGGCTGAGCTAACTTGAAATGATTTAGGGAGGCATGAGTATTGTGGAGCAAAGATAGCACCACACACGGATGTAAAGGCATTGTTGAGACAAGTTCTACATAGGATGTTCTGCCAAATGGTTCCCTTCCCTTCCTCTTCTCATTTCCTTGTTCTTCAGTCACTAGAGAACAGAAAGAATCCCTTTATTTGTTTATGTGTAAATTGGTGACTTTCCAAACCTGCTATTTGACTAGGAGACTTTTCTCAAAAGAGGCAGCCAGAGATGTTGGAAATTTCTTTCCTGAATGACGAGTTGGTGGCAGTTGGATTGGTCCCCTTAGATCTGAAGATTTTAATATTGCTATGTTTGGACTGACAGAGCCAAAACATGACAGCTCTGCATTCACAGCTCTAAACAGAAACAGAAATACTACAGCTACTTTAATTCTTCCCTTTGATTGAAAATTTATTTTCATTATCTGTTTATTACAAGTTTTAGAAACAACACATCTGCAATGTCTTGCTCATCCAGACTAGCAAGCTTTTGACATTTTGTTCACACACACAAAAAAAAAAAAAAAAAAAAAAAAAAAAAATGTAGACACAGAACTATATCTGAAGGGAGAAAAGCATTTTCCACAACTAGTCATCACAACTGGTGAAGGACAAAATCCATCGATCTATAGAGCTGTGGGATTTATACAGGCCTTCACAACTCCAAGGCTCATGGAAATTAACTACCCACTTTACAGACTGGGAAAGAGGTACAGTTTTCTCCCTTGTAAATCAATGGAATGCTTTCTCAGCTTTTATAGAAGAACTAGTCTCGGACTTCAGAGAAACTATTATACTTGCTCCCTGAAATCTAATGTTTAAAGCATGTGCCCTGTGATGTGAAAACAGATGCTGTATTTCAGGCACTTATGAAGAAAATGGTGCCTCAGCAAGGTAGTCAAATCAGGTAACTACCAAACTGCTAATTGAGTATGGAGACACTGACAGACAGCACACTCATTGCTGGTTCAAAAAATTTATCATGATGACATATGTAGGAATAAAATCTAGGTACTAGGTACTTGAGTCAGGACTTCCTTGTCTTGCAGGTACAGGAAAAAGGCTGAAGGCCTTATCTTCATCCTTTTTTTCAGGCAATAATGGATTTTTCTGCCTCTTCTCGGCCACTGATTATCCATAGGACAGTCTATCCTAATCATATCCCTCTCTGGAGACAGTTGGCAGGCTGAGCAGAAACCACCACCTTTCCTGATAACTGATAATTAGCAGAGCAAGGTACAAGAGTAACAGGGCCATAGACAGCTCTGAAAGTTCATAGGAGAAACCTGGGTTCTTGTCCCTGCACCAGAAACTATCTGTTTTAATTCATGATGTGTGTAGTGAAGTGATGCTGTTGTGGCTTTAAAGGAGTAAGTTACATCATGGTGCTTTAAGGAGATGTGGGTTCACAGGCCTTGTACAACTGCAAGGACTCCCTACAGTCCCACAACCCAACTGCTGACACAGGTAAAGCAGCAGTGACATTAGCACACTTGCCAGCATTTCCACACATTCATTCTCTGCGCATTTGAGCTCCTTCCTCCTCTTCCCTTTCCTATTCATTCCCTATCCCACTTTTCCTCTCCCTCTCCAGTTCTTCCCTGCTTTCATTGCTCTCCTCTTCACCCTTTGCTTGCCTTTGTGCCCATCTGTTTTCCACTGCATACCTCCCCTCTACTTTCATGAGTGAAGCTCTGCTCCTGTCAAAAACCAAGCTCTTTATCAAAGGAAGAATGTTGGAAGCAGTGTCCCAGGCCAAGACAGCTGCTCCAAGTACTCTTAGCATTATCCCCCACATGCAACTCTCCTTGATTCTGACCCTCCCATTCAAGGGCCTGGGGAGAGCCCTATTTTGTATCATAAAGAGCAAACTGTGACACCTCGGGAGCTGAGGAAATATGTTTCATGTGTGGGAAAGGGATTTTGTGAGTGGTATTTCCTTAAAGGGTAGTAAGGGGTTAGTGCTTGACTCATGTACTTACAGGGCCAGAACATCTCTAGTTTGGCACAGCAAGAAGCAGAACTATCATTTTAATTTTTGACCAAAAAAAAAAACCAAAAAACAAAACAAAACAAAAAAAAACAAACCACAAAACCCACACAAAAAACCAAACATAAAAAGGGGGGAGGGGGGTGTGAAGGAGCTGTTCAAAGGGCTGTTCTTAAAATGGCACAAAACTTGAAAATCATCAACTGCAAGTGACCTTCCCCTTCTCCTCTGATGAAGATACTTGGCACATAGCATTTCATATTTTGATACATCAGTTCCCCAAGCCAAAAAATGGGGGAAAACCCCCCAACATTTTATATATAACATTTTTTTTTAAGCAATGGGTGTATGTATAATAATTATCCTATCTTTTCACCCCAGACTCCACGTAAAAGGCTGTGGCCTTCACATAAAATGTATATGGCATATTGTTTCATGAAAAGGAAACTAGTGACTTTGGCATCAGTTTGAGAATTTTATTAAAACCATAGGTTTCCATTCTGTACAAAACTGAGGAGCTTTTTAAAAAAAGAAAAAAAAAAAAAATGACCAGCTAGGAAATAATGCAGTGTTAAGTGGCTTGTTGATAAACATCTCTCTGAAAGCTATATACAGGATTAATACCACACAACTGTATTAAGGTAGATACTGTCAGGAACTTTAGCAATATATACAAACTACCTTTACACACATAAATATCTTATTTACAGCTAATAAATAACATCCCAAGCTAAATCATGTGTCCTCATGTACAAGACCCTTCACTGGTTTGTATCCAACTCCTGTATGTATTTGTATTTCATCCTGTATTAAGAGCACACCTGTTCAGACACTTTATTTCCAAAGAACTTAAAAACTGCAACAATGTGAAGACCATAGGGAATAAATCATTGTATTTATTTTTAGATGTCTCAAATGCAGTGGCTCAATACTCAACCCCACCCTCAGTGACTCATCACATTTCTGCTGTAGTTTAAGGGTTAGGAAATCAAATGTGAGCAATTTCAGAGTTATTAATAATCAAACATATTGCACTGTTTAACACTTTTATCCCCAAATATAATAGCAGCCACAGCTGGAAAAAAAATAAAAATGAACTGTGCACATGAACATGTTGGTCTTGCTTTCAAGATCAGATGATATTGAAATTGCCACCTCCATACCGCTCTGCATGTGCAGCCTCAATAGCTCATGACACTTTCAAGTGTCTACCTTCAAGCCCTCCTGCCTTCCCAATACTTTATTTCTAGAAATTTAAGCAGATATTTAAACTTTTAGAGCAATAGGGGGAAAAAAAATCTATTAAAGGGAAAGCAGTATGTCTTCAATACATCTACTTTTGGCAACTTGCAGTACATCAAATTCCAGTGTCTTTCAGAGCTTTTGTTCTTGTGCACCACACAATGAGCCTCCTTTGAACTGTCACAGCTCCTGCTTCTTGCTGAATTCCACACTTCACATCGGAAAACCTACCAGCTCCTAGAATCTAGCACTGTATCAGTCAAGCAACAAGCCAGCAACCACAATTCCAGTACAGGAAAGCATGAGCAGGTGTTGTCACCTATCAAGTGGATTCACTTGCCTTGAAGACTGCTTACAGCAGCCACTCAGCTGCATGGCTGACATCTGGTGTCAAGGAGCAGAGAAACTGACACATTTCTGACCTATAGGATGCAATTAAGTAGTGGGGAAAAAATAATATATCAAACAACCCAAACCACTGTATCCTGCGGTTTCTGGTGTCTCAATTCCTTTGCAGTTCCTTATTCACACAGTGTCGGAGGCCTGATGGTTTCATTTTCAATGAGCGAAAGCACAAATGAAAAAGGTGAATGTCTGCACAGGACACTGGTATTGTTGTCTTCCCCTACAATTGCCATTTATTCCAGGGTGAGCTGCATAGAAGTATATAACTTAACAGAGATCATATTGCTAAGCAGCACTGGCATCTACCCCCACTAGAAACACATTCATAACCACAAACGAGAAAATTCATCCCCATATAAGTCAGTCCAACACCTTTTAGTATTACACACAGCAAAGGTGTTTGGTTTTTTTAACACAGGAGAAACACTCATTTGCTAAACACACACTTGAAGACAATGAACTCCAGCCACCAGACTTCTGAAAATTCAGTTAGTAAAACCACACAAAAAAAACTAAACAAAACAAAAACAAACCTGTTCAGTTTCAGAAGACTCCTAAAAAAAAAAAAAAAAAGAAAAACCACATACAGGACTTTACTTCTTCTGAATAAATACTAGAAAACTGCTATAGAGGATCTGATGTCAAGAAAACTTGTTCACAAGGCACCATGATTAAGCAAGATGACTTATTGCTTTTCCAGCACTCAAGCCTTTGGCAAGTTGTTTTGCAGGTTTTTTGGTTTTAACTATTTGGATAATGTATATTGATGGTTAGTAACTCTGTATGCTGAGACTTCATTAAAAGAAGTCTCCTAAGATAGCTAGGAATAGCAGACAAAAAAAAAAGCCAGGAGTGGATAAATATTTCTATATATTTGGTTCTGAACATCCAGTCCATGGGGATGAACAGACTCTTCTCCCCAGTGCAGAAAATCTTCATTCACTTAAGCAGATTCAGAAGCAGAATTTTCTTTAGAGGCTTTCTTGGCACTGTGAAAGGAAAAAAAAAAAAAAAAAGAAGATGTAAGATACTTGTTCTTTTTTGCCTTATTTTTCAATACTTAGTATTAAAATACTACATAACAGGAAAATTAATTATGTGCTTAGGCTTTTCCTGCTGCTGGTTGATTTTACATATGTCAGATACACACAAAGCTCTCAAGGCTTTCCCAGGTCATTGCCCTGGAGTGAAGGTCAACACACATGCCTTTTAATACAGACCTAGATCTCAGTCTAGAGCGTTCCCATGAGACCTTTCACACACAGCAATTGCACTAAAATAAATATAGCCACTTCTCCAGCTCAAACTTTAGTGGATAAAGTCCAAATAAAGCTGGCCCCACATTTGAAAGTTTATTCTGGGTCAGAAAAAAAATTATCGAAGAACTAAAGTGCACCAAGAGCTAGAAAACACAGCAACTCCATCTCTGATCCAAATCAGAAAGGCAAGCCTCAGGAAGTCACTGCGACCATTGCCAGCAGAAAGCAGAGTGCCAGGGAGAGCATCTGCATATGTGTGCTCCATTTCTGTACCAGCTTCCAAACCTGCTGCTGGCCAGTAAGGAGGGAGGGCTCTAGACTTACTCAGTATGGGTGTCTGGAAGTTCTTAATTTAAGAGTAAATGTAGGGCATCCTTAAATAGAGGCATGATTTCCTCTATGTTAGTGCCTTGTATGTAAAGGCTCTCTAACAGTCACACTTGGCCACCATGTGAATGTGAGAGGCGGGGACTTGTACTTGCTTTTCAGACATGCTAACAGCCACCCAAGGAGATGGTTAGCAGGAAACAAATCAGGATTTTTTAATCCATGAGAGTTGCTATAAGCAAACCTCAGGGTAATCTGAGCTGATGCTTCTGAAGCTTTGACCAGACTAGTGCACAGGTCAACTAAGCTGGGAAGTTTTATTAGATCCACCTGCTACCACTCAAGTTTTCCCCAAACCAACAGTGATCACATACCTTCCTCTCTTTTTGTTGACAGGTTGCTCCAAGCATTTCACAAATATTGCTGCCTCTTCTCCCTTACTGAGATGTGAGGTGCCATCTCGTGAACAGAACACCACTCTGTGGAATAAATATTAGAGAACCACATGAACCAGGTGCATCTTTTTAACCATAGGAACAAGACTAGTGCTTGAAGCAGTATTTATACTTTGTCACTACTACTTTACAAGCCTGTAAAAAAAATAAGATTACTGTAACCAAAAAAAGGTGGAAGAAAATTAGTATTAATCAGAACCTCAAACTGTCACCACAACTTTTGCTGGTCCTTTACATTAAGTCTTCTTTTGGCTAAGACAGAAGAAGCTCTCTCAGTGTCTCTTGGATCTTCATTTAGACCTGTCCTTGTGACTTTTTTCCAGGTGAATGATCTTGGAAGAAAGCCTTACTCTCTCAAATGTTTGCAAACAAAGTAGGTTGCCATTTCCAGCAAACCTGAGCAATGGCTTTCCTATTTATCAGTACTTTCCCCACCCCTATATTTGTTCAGCTCTGATAACTGTTCTCTAATCAAGTGACTGCCTTGTTTATTCGAGGAAGGGAATAGTAACAGCACTGTACAGAGGACATGCATTCTCTGTTCTGGGTCCAATTCCTCGTCATAGGAGAATTGCAAAGAATTCAAGTCAACACAGTTTCTGTTCAGAACTCACTGTTTTAACATTTGTACAGTAGCAATGTCCTGCAGAGTCATGCGTTTCAATTCAGCTTTCAACCACCATGCAGGTATTAAACTCTTAAGAAAAAAATAATGAAGCAATGATTTCGCATACAAGCACACTTTTTGAGGTGTGCTCTAAACACACTCCTCACAAGAAAGCTGATGCAAATATTCCTGATTATCAGTGCTGCACCCATTTGTAACTGTTTTCCATGTTTTGTCCCACCCTGCAAGATACCAGGAATGAGGAAACACTAAATTAAAATTAATATAAGCTTGTAACAATCAGAACAAGTTACTTTTTCTGAGTTTCTCCAGACTTCACTCTGACTCTCTGGATGTCAAATGTAAAAGGAGTCCACCAGTCTGACCAGCTGAAGAAGGTGTCTTTCTCCCACTGCAGCTTCAGCATAAGCAGGTCACCAATGTCCACTTCTGTGTAAATTAGGAAGGAGAATGTCTTGTTTGAGGAAACTTCAGGCCTGTGGGGAGAGAAATGAGGAAAAAAGAAAAATGTCAACTATTGGACAGGTACAGAAAGTTATGGTGAAATAGAACCAGGACTTCACATGATTCAGAGGAGGAAGCAACCTTCACTGTTGTCCTGATAGTTGGAATAAGGAAAAACCACATTAAGCTTTTGTAGAGGCACAAGAAAAATCTTTCTGCAGCAAGGCTGGTAAAACCCTGGGATAGACTGCCAGACAAGGGGCATCTTCTCCAATGCCAATGAGTCCCAAAGAAGCCAGACAAGCTCCAGCCAGGAACAGCTTAGAAAATAGACTTTGGTGCTTTTCAGCCCACTTACTGCTAGCCCATGTGCAGGGATAAGCACAGTCTTGTGATAATTTGCATAGCTGAAGGAACAAATACTATGTGTCCCTCAGATTCAGCACTGAGGACTTCAAACCCATGAGACAATTAACTCCAGGATGCAGTCTACTCCTAAGGAGCTTTAACACAGCTGGAACATAGCATAAAGATACCGAGAACAGGAAAGCTGCGACACCAGAAATATTATTATTAGGGTGAACCATAAATCAGACTTCACATTTCCAGATTTCAGATATCTTAACAACAGGTCCTATAGAGTCTAGATTAGCTTCAGCAGTGGCTGTATTCCGTCAGTCAAGGACAGGAGCAGATTCTAGGACCAAGACTTCTGTAGCTGAAGCCAGAACAAGGTTTTCACCTGAGGCTTTAACAGATTTAGGTGGACATCATGCTACACTGCAGTTGATTCTGTAGCTACTCACAGTGTGAAAGCAATGTTCTCACTCTCATCAAGAGTGCCATAGAGAGAGATCAGGAATGGCTGGTTTGTCTTGGTTGTATTAGTCTTTCCAAAGAAATGGATCTTGACCTGGTAATGAAAGACTAGAAAAGCATAAAAGAAAAGGCCATTAGAAAAAAAAAAATCTCAAACCTCAAAGAAATTACTGGTGACAAAGCCACCCAAGCCCCTTCATGCATATCCTAGACTGCAAATATCACTAAAGTGTGGCTCCCTCCAGATATCTAGGGAACTATTTTTGTGAGAAAAATTAGGATGCAAGGAATCACAATTAAAAACACTTCTGCAGTTCTTACAACTAAACACTGCATTTAAGTTGTCTGCCACTAGAACAACCCCAATGTCTGCAGTATCACCTTCAAATCTGTTATCAATGTGCAAGACTTGCTTGACTAGAAAAAAGTGAGCTGTGCCCTCCTCATACAGCCTTGGTGAAAAAAGTTTCAGCCCACTGACCCTGCAGATTAATCACCAAATGCCAACAAAACACTAGTCTTGCAGCTGTTCTAGCAGTGCAGGAATGTGCCCTCTGATTGCTGGTCCATCACACAATGATCATACCATGTGGTACAGCCAAAGCTAGAGAAGGAAAAAGTTAAGTAGTAAAATCCAACTGAGAAGCTAATTCCCTAGCTGAAAGCTTTTCAGTTTTCTGGCAGTGCCTCTGACCTACCACCGTGTAAACAGGAATCAAGAAGCACTGTGGTATCTTAATGGGGGCTGGTGCTCCTCAGGCACAAGTCTGATGGTTGCACATCTTTAAAGCTGTTTATGAGACTGAGCTCTGCTGATTATTTTCCCAGCAGTAGGAAAAACTCATTTGGTTGAAAAACACTGAAAAAATTTGGAAGACTCCAATGTTCCAAGTGGCCAGGCTGCAGATGAAATCTTGATTTTGCTACTTAATACTTACTACAAAATACTTTCCTTGTTCTATTCTAGCACCCACCTCCAAACCTTGAGTAAGACAACACTCTGAGACCTCACTTCGTGCTTAATGGCAAGCTGCAAGCAAGCTTCACTCCTGCTCACCAAAGCAGCAATACTGTCATCTGCAGCATGCACCCACCCTGACAGACAGCCAAGTAACAGTACCAGTCACAGAATCATTCCGGTTGGAAAAGACCCTAGGGATCATCCAGTCCAACCATTAACCCTACTCTACAAAGTTCACCCCTAAACCATGTCTCTTAAAACCACATCCAGACAACCCTTCAACACACCCAGGGATGGGGACTCCAGCCCCTCCCTGGGCAGCCTGTGCCAGTGTGACTACAATTGCACAGCCTCACCAGTAAGCAAGAAGGACCCACCTTTATAGGGCATCTGGGCACGGGTTTTCAAGTACATTTTGCTGTTTCTCTTCGTTCTCACTCTGTTGACCTTGTAACCCAGATTGTTGCAGCGGTTCTTCCTACAGCTCAGGCAGAGGCCCTTCTCAAATGCCTCCTTTGTGTTGCAGCGATAGGCCATGCTGGGCTTTTCCTCATAGAGAAGGGAGTCAATGAAGAGGTGGATGGATCGTTCATGGGAGCACTTCACGAGCTGATCCACATCTTGAAAGAATGAAAGATGAGATGTATACACACATGAATATAGTGATACAAACCATTAAAGCGATGCTGTCAACAGGCACAAGCCACTAAGCTAGAGCTGAGCTTTATATGGTGACTTCTAAAAACACTTTAAAAAGCTCCTGTACCTCTCAGAGATCTTTGCTTGCAGGAAACCTGCAGGCTCTGGAAGATCTACCTTTTGATGTTACAGTTTGTTTCAGAGCAGCCTCACCTGCAAAGCCTTTTTCAGCTATCAGGCGGAGTGCTTCTCCCAAGTTGCAACCTGGCTGGAAGCCTCCACCATTGGGATAAATATCAATGTGTCCAACAGGCTTCTGGATCCCGATGCTGCGGTCTGGAGAGCCTCGAGTGTATGTGTGTAGGACATCCACAAAGTCAGCATCATCAGGGGAAAGGCGGGTAAGGGCATCAGCATACTCAAAGGTTGGACCAGCTGGATCCAGTCCTTTATGGGGGGAGGCAGGGAAATAATCATATTATTTTCTGCCAAAGACACACACAGCAATACCATCAAACTCAGCTACTGCATTGGGTTTTTAGTATTGCATATGGTGTTGGTGTCACTGCAGACATTAGTGGCATGATTTAAGCAGCATTCATGTATACAGGAGAATCAAATACACTACCTTGAAATGCTGCCACTTAAAAAACCCAAAATGTATGTAAACATATGTAAAGAACTTCCTCAAAGATGTGTCATTTGTAGTGGATAGAAGGAACAAGCTAGTAAATATTCTCTCAGTGTCTTCCTCTCTTGTCAAGAGGTATTAAATTTGTATTTGAAGTGTCTGAAGTGTGGAAAATGCCTTGCTGGGGGAACAAGTAGGAAAACAAACAAGATCTTCACTGTCTACGTGCCAAAAGGGATTATTATGATGAACTGTCAGGCTGCAGCAACACTGACTTCAAGAACACCCAGAACTATTCTTCCAGTGAACAAGAACCACTTGAGAGATGGCTGAAGGCACACCTGAAAGAACACATCTCTTCTGCAGCTTTCAGCTGGGGACAGGGAAATAGGTTGCCCACCTCTGGTTAGCATCATCCGGTCTGAGCTTCCTCCCCCTCTGCTGTGAGGTCTTCATGGACTATCTCCAGGACTTTCCATTGACACCTTTGCTCCTGTGCTTAAAGGTGATGTCCATGTCCCAAGAAAAGTTTAATCCTGGGCACTGATGGCAACCATGAGGCCCTAACAGAGGGCTGCTGGTATTTACGTGATTTGCCAGCCTCAAATGTTTGGTTTTTGGGGTTTTTTGCCTCAAAACCTTTGTTGCCTGAAAGCAACAAAGCTGCAGCTGAGAGAAAGGAAGGGTAAAGGGACTAGTGCCTTGGCCTCCTGATTTTAATCTGACTCAGGCAACACCTTTTCCTGATACAACTGCTGTCTAGTCCACCCCTCAGCATGCCTCTGATGATAGCCAGGCTCAGGTGGAAGTGCAAAGGAGGTCAAGAGGTTCCCATTTGGATGTTACTCCCAATCTCTCTCCAAGACACTACCAATGAGTGATTTTATTAACCTCATTTGTTAATTTTGGCATTTTCTCTGCCACTGAGAATCAGTGCTAGGTGCTGAGCTGCAAGTCACCCCCAGAGTGATTGTGCACTCTGCCTTGTCTAGCATGCTTCTTGCTCTCCAAACATCACTTTAATCAGACATCTAAGCAGTCATAGGAATGAGGCAAGCATATGTATACCTTCCTTCCCAACACTCCCCAATACTACTTTCAGTATAGAATATTACTGTATTACTGAGCTTTTTAGGATTAATTTATTTTTAGCAATGCACAGTTGATCCCTTCTGTTCAGTCTCCAAGTTATCTGTTCAGTCTCCCTCTGACCCCATATACTCTTCCTGCATTGATATATCTCATGGGAAATAGTTCTGCAGGTACTACACCTACTGCAAGAGGACCTAACTCTTGTTCTTTTTGAACAGCTCCCACAAACTGAAAGGGATAATTGCCAGGATGGGACAACTAGCTGAAGCTCTTGTGCTGCAAAAAACACTGTGACCTTCTCCAAGCTATGGATTTGGCCAGTCCTGATCATATCCCCACTCCTAGCTTGTTTTCAAGGACAATGAATCTCTGCCTACTCACTAATTTGTGTGGGAGTGATCAAGACTTCTCATGTACCACCTTTACTCTTCTGAGCCTTTCCTAGCTTTACCACAGAAATATCACCCTGCCAATTCAATAAAGCATGAACACAACCTGAATACTGCCAACAGGCAGCAATTATTGTGGTGATTTTCCAGAGGAACACAATACTTCAGCATAGAAGAGACAGGACTCTACAACCACAGATTTTCTTACCAGTAATTCTGTTCACCTTCTTCTTCGTCAGGCTCCCAGCAATCCCAGCAGCATGAGCACCTAGACTATACCCCAGCAAGTGAACATTGTTCAATGGGTAATTGAATTGCTCCTGCAGACAAGATCAATTTGAAGTTTGAAGTCAAATGGGAAAACATCAGGATACATGAGAAAAAGTATTTTCTAAAAACTGCATTTTTTCTTTGAGAAAGACTAAATACACTTAACATAATTGGGCCATACTGGGTTGCTTGAGTTAACTAAAGGCAAAAATCTAAATAGAGAGGAATGCAGAATGAAGGACTGAACACATAGCTCTATTATACCAAGAGTTTCATTCAGCCAGCCCCTCCCCACCAGTTTCTGGATCTACCAGGTATTTCCAAAAGGCAGAACAGACTTCTGTTTCCCCAGGGGCTGTCTACTGTATAGTAAGGAACTTGTGTTTCATAACTATCTCTTGCAGAGCCTTCAGAAATACTGTGGCTTCAGAAGATCTGTGGGCTTACAGAGCTCCACAGATCACAAGGTGAAGTTTCTGGAATGCAATGTAAAAGGTCTCCTCGTGTAAGAGTTAACAATTAAGCTGGCATTTTACTAGTCCAGCAAAAAGCACTGTCTGCAACAGCTTAACTCCATCTACACAACTGCATCGTTGCTCTTTTGACTCCTGGGTCATTAGGTACAGTGTGAGACAAGACAATCTTACCTCCATCCAATCAATAAACATGGCCACATCCTTTCCCACCAGCTTAGTGTACGCAGCAGATACTGGGTAGTGCTGCTGAGCTCGAATTAGCCAATCCACTACAATGACATTGGATTCAGGTTCCCTCTTGTACAAAGCATCCACCAGCTTTGGGACCCAACTTTCATACATTCCTGTCACCTGTTGGGTTTGGTTTATTTTTTTAATAGGAAAAGAAAAATAGACATCTTAATGTTATCCATGGTATAGAGACTTCTGCTGATATATCTAGCACATTTTATCAGGAGTGTGGTTAAAAGGGAGCTTTCCTTCCTTTCTTCTTACCGTCCAGCCATGGATCACCACAAAGGTTTTGCTGGTGTGGTTGAAGTTGCAGTGTGCCAAGCTGTCCACCTGCCCAGGGACCAGGTAGCAAACATCCTCATCAGGCTCTGCAGGCGTCCGTAAGGAAAATTTGCTCTCAATCCCCTCAAAATTGGTCTCAGATCCTGCCATGCAAGAGCACAAGAAACGTAAGAGCAGTGTTTTAGGAGTACCAGGACAAACAGTTCAGAAGTCACAAGTATGGTGTTAGAGAGGTATCAGAACAGTCAAGAAATGGAATGTGTGTTTTTATTTTCCTACAGCACTCCTTTCACACCACAACTGCCATGTAAAGAAGAAATCAAAGGGTAAAATTTGTTCCCCCTCCAAAGTCCGGATTTAGAAAAGGACTTAAACTCTCTCTCAACCTCAAACTCTCCTGTTTATGGAGAATCAGGCCAGCTGTCAAAGAGGTACAAATTCTTTAGGAGTCAGTATTTTCTACATTACATTGTTAACAGGAAAGTTGTGAATTACCACAGCAGTGCAGAAAATTTCATAGGACAATCATACCTGCAGGAAAGCTGCAAGTTCCTACCATACTATTACCTATTTTTATTGTGCATCTTCCACTTCACCAATAATCCCTGCCTAACAAGGCTCTTTTTAACACCCAGTAGTTGCAGCATATTAAAAATAAGAGCTGCAAGGTCACCATTGTTTTACAGATTGCTAGTCTGACCTTTTTACAAACAGAGAAAACCACCATGTGAGAAGATGAGTACCCATTAAGGAAATTGAACTGGCAAAGCCTGTTTTTCAGATCACCTGATAAGCAAGACTGCGGGGGGGGGGGGGGGGGGGGGATTGTTCCGCGCCCCGGTGGTGTTTTGAGTGTGGGGGGGGGGGAGGGGGGAAAAAGGAAACAATTGTGTGGGTAAAAAA